>JAANSQ010000739.1:0-19607 GCA_036850885.1 Lepidocyrtinus dapeste | reverse complement strand
GTGACTACCGGCTGCTGCTGTTGCTGCGCGAGGAGATCACTGGAGGAACCTGGGCCAGATATGGTCGGTGTATTACCCCCATTCCAAGTTAAATTCCCATTTAAAGCAGTTCCGCTTTCCCCCGTGTTTGAAAGAGCCCCAGTACCCAAGGAGGTTTGGGACTTGCGATAGTCTCTGATTTCTGCGAGGACTTGATTCCTCTTTCGCATCAGACAAACTCCATCATGGTCTTCAAATTTGCTGAGCACTTTGTTAGGAATCTGCTCTTGATCTATGGAATCTAGTAAGTAGCGTTCACTATACGGAATTGTTTGAGATTCAGAGACTTGGTCTGTGCTCGGATCGTGGAAACCAAAGGAGTAGCCTTGGTCGGCAGGATACAGATTTACGATGAGTTTGGCCTTTTTCGACAACGATGGTCCGACATCCTCTGAGCAATCTTCTTCAGACTCATCCTCATTTAATAAAACTGCTAAATCCTCCGCACGTTTCTGTTTCCGTTTACTTCCTTTCCTTTGTGGAGGTGGACTGGCGGAATGGTATTCTTCAAGCTCTTCTTCAATTACTTGAACTGAATCGGAAGGAGAAGATGTAGGAACCTCGGTGGCACCACCACTCTCAAGTGCCGCCAACAAGGAACTAGTGCTGGTGTTGATGTTGATATATGGAGTCTGCAACTGTTCATGGACATTTTGTGTTCCTTCATGATTCTGAATCAGTTCGTATTGATGATGATGAGGGAGATGTTGTTGATTTTGTTCCTGTTGATGGTGATGACTGACTGACTCTTCAGGGAGGTCGACTGCGTTCAGCAAGTAATATGTTTGTGTCTGGTCGGCATTTTCGATTTCCATAGTTTTGCAATGGGACTCGTTAGAGTGTCCAGCTTGATCACCGTTTGGTGAAGACGATGATGGTGTGGGGCTAAGGAAATCCTGGGGATCCTGGCTCTCAGCCAGTTCCTGGGGAGGGGGAGGGATTGTTGATGCGTTTTCTCTTCCAGGATTATTCTTGCAATTCCAAAAACTCGTAATTTTAAATAAGTCTCTAGTGAGTTTGGAATTTACTTCCGTTGATGACGTAGAACCCGCCAGCCTGTCGTCCTGCCTTGAAAGGAGAGGAGGACTTAGCGAGCCGTTGTTGCTCGTCTGGGGACGTGTCAAATGCCAATACAAAATCTGCATCTGGATCCCTGAAATCAAATATAATTTTTACAATAGTAAATAATTATTTTCTTCACTAATGTTGAACGAAATTACAGTACCTTCAAGAAAGAAGAAATCACTTTAACATCAGAAGCAACAGCAAATCCAACGTCAGTAATTTTATCAACATTGTTGAACTATAAACTGGCAAACGCAGCGAAACAAATGGAGGTGATATCAGTCAAGTTCTACGACGGCGATTGGGCCCTCCAAATTCATACGTTCCTTTGATTGAAACCAGTAAAAACTTAGCATGCTTATGAAATGTACTATCCATAATGATAGCAATAATTATATAGTTAAACCTGGTACTTTATCCTTCGACGAAAGGTCCAACTTCTACTTTAAATTGCCAAGTCTTTAAAAAAACTTAAGTCCGTCGACGCCAATTAATTAACTAGAAAAAATCAAATACGCAAATATTAACACACACTTTCAACATGGAAGACGTTAAGAACTATTCAACATCAACACGTATGATTAGTAAGGTAACTCACCCTTCAGCGAAGTCGATAAATAAATAATAACTTAATCTGATTGATTAATAATCAACTTTGTCATAAATCTTTAAAAAACACAAAATATTTATTCTGAGGAATATTAGCTCCCTCGGCAGATACAAATACACGGAACTTTCACTTAAACTCAATATTCTCCTAAATTCATTGCAATTCCAGTTCATGAGAATATATCTTGTTTGATTATCTGTTAGAAATTATTCAAATTCTGGTGTAGTACTTATCATTCCTAATTTGTTTACAGTTTACGGCACACGCAAATTATATCATCTGTGTAGGCTCTAGGTAAACAAGCCACATGTGTGCTATATTGTCTGAAGGAACTTGACTCTTGACTGACGACACGCACGCACTTTTTTTCCTTTTTGATCTCTATCTTTCAATCACAGCACCATTCATTCATACATTCATAATAAACTCAGCAATCGATCCACTCACGATTAGTGAACAATTTAGTCTAAATTAATAAAGTTTCAAAATTTTCCCACTTTCTTTATTTTCTCCTCATGAAACTATTCTCAGATCAGAGTGTTTCATACAACCCATGTTCGAGAAAAAAGTGTCAAACGACCTTCATAAAAAACCTGTATGCAAATCATTCATCGAGTGAAACTTTCTCTTTGGTATTCAGTTCAACTGTTTAATTGTCCTTGGGAGAAAAAATAATTGTTAGAAGTAGTTTAAAGAAAATAGTATTTTCTCTTTTTTCATCGACACCTTTTCCGGAATTTTAATTTCACCGAAGACCGACCGACCATTGGACTGACGACCAGAAAACCATAAGATTGGGTAAAGCACGGATGGATCATCATGATTTCATTTTTTTCTGTTTTGATCCCTGATGATATGTACTAACATTACGTACAGTACCATCATCAGCGTTTTTTTCGTGTGGCATGCCCTCTTTTGCTTTTCCCAATAATATTATCCTTTCATAATATGTATTGCATTACTATTACCATTTTACTATTGCAACTCAACATCAACTCAAGAGCTTAATTTTTTTCCCTAAGAAAATGAAAAGTTTTGCCTGTGTTGTTTGCCCTGTTCTGTGTAGGGAAATGGTTGATTTTCACGAAAAAGAAACACATTTGGAGTAATACATGGCATCATAATACAAAAAACATACATGCAATGCATATGCATGAAGAAGTGGGAAAAGAGCATTTATGTGTAACCCAGTATAACATAAATTTCTTTTTTCCACTTTCCCACTCATGAAATGTTTTTAAAATTTGAATCTAAGCTTTTCAAGTGAGAATTATAGTGGAAGATAGATAACAAAGTTTTTGAATTTTGCTGCGTTTTTCTTTTCCTTTGGTGAGCCAGTGAGCAGTATTTTCATAAATGCTCTAAGTAAATGCAAATAGTACGGAGAAAAATTAATGAATACGCTAAATAAACTTCTACAATATTTGACTTGTGTAAAAGTAAAAAGGCCGAAGCTGGCTGGCTGAACTAGTAATGCATTAAGGTAGGTTATTGACGAAAGGATGCGGGATGGTCATGATTATGTTGGTAGTGAAATTCGCAAAAAAGCAATATCATGAAGATTCAAGATACTTATGAAGGGTTTTGACTTGCCACGAATTTTTATTCTTTGAATATCTACGTAAATACATACTACAAGTATCCCATGTAGTTTCAAATGTATGTTCAAAGGCTAACAACAGGTCCACTATTAAACATTAAAGGATTTTAGAAAAGCACTTTCTGCTTTGTCTTGATACTTGCTCCATAACGTGTATGTGTCTATTGAGCTTGAATACATGTTGAATTTAATGAATGAATGTGATACATTAGTAGGATTATAAAATGTGGATTGTGGAATAAATTAGCTTCTACATGGGGCAATTCTCTACTACAGTAACGTCTGCCTCTAGAGTTTCTCAACGTGGTTTGGTGGCGTGCTTGGATTGTTACATAAAATAGTTTGCGTGTGTAGCAATGCTTTTGAGCGAACAGATTAAGGATGTTGTTAAAGTTGAAGCTTCATCTTCGAATTTAAAACATGCATTTCTCATCGTAAACCAGAAGGAAGATGTGGATGCAGGACATGCACTGGAAAGGATGAGGGACGAAGAACGAAGAATCTCTTCATTGTTACGGCAGCATCAACAATGGGAACTGATTTTTCCATGCTGCGTAAATCAGGTAGATATGTTATTTCACATTTCCATTGTTACGGAAGCGGGTAACAAAGAGCCAAAAGAAAATGTGCAACATAAACATGTAATCCATGTTTCAAGTGCATAATGAAAAGTCACACTGATTTGTAATTATTTCGCGTTTGAATTGGACTACAATGATGAAGTAAGTCATGATGGTCGTGAGGGCCTGAAAGGAACAGTAAAAACTCGTTAAAGTTGGTAATATTATTTAGTCCTATTTAAATTATATGGAGGACCTGAGCCACAAATTTGTAGTTGACTGTAAATAGACCATTCCCAGACAGTGATACAGTATTTGTAGTAATTTCATCGAGCAAAAGCATCACTGACATGGATTTAGTTGGCAAGTGAGATCTATTCTCCTTCTGGCGAATCCATTCTCGAAACTGTTCCATCTTCCATATTAATTATACAAATAAATTTTTTTATATATTGCGCTATTTAAATAATCAGGGTTTTCTAAAAAAAGTTGAGTACCTGCAAACATGCTGCACTTGCAAAATGAAGCCAGTTCAACGTACTGAGAAAAAACTGGATAACTATTAAATTGGAAAACCAATGTCCTCCTGTAAATAAAGACTCCAGATTTGTTGCATAATACAAAATAGAGTCGACTGTGTATATCAGCGTTACTGCCCCAACAATGCAATTTATTTCTTGGGAAAGTGTTTTCAATACTTCATAGTTTCTAAAGACCTCCTTACAACTTTCCTGGTGCTTCAAACGGTTTATAAAAAACGTCGTCGCTGTGTACAAAGTCAGCGCCATTACATTCATTAAGATATCAGTTTGGTACACAATTAGCCATTCACATGCCATGGCAAAGTAACTAAAAGCTGCAAATGCAATGTCTGCATAATGCAAATGGTTGCCAGGAATATGGAGGTTTTCAATTTGCAAAGTGTAATTTAAATCCTGTAATCGGGTCAGGTCATATGCATCGCCAAAGAATAACATGTAACGCCCCCGAGAAACGAGAAATTTAAACCAAATATTCCACGATGTCCAGACGGTGTGATTACCCACTCTGAAGGTTAGTATTGGAGTCAGCAGAGATAAGATTGTGGATGATATCATGAATATAGACATGATGAGGGTAATCTGAGATTATATAAAGAAAGTTAATTTCTTTGTTAATCAATGGCGTATGTAAATGTATAGCTTCACTGACCCGTTTTGGATACCATTGGGACACTATAGGACACTTTTGCACTTTCTGGAGCATATTACAGATCAAGTCGACTTTTTTCCATACGACATTACTGAAAACTATGATGACAACGGCGTGAATGAAAGTGATAAATATTTCGAAATACATTTTCGGGTTTGAAGCAACGTCTCCATAGTTGAATAAGCGTAAGTACGTTGCAACGTCCAGCAAACCGATGCATTGTACCACGCAGCAAAGAAACTACAAATAATGCAAAAGACCATTAATGAATCAGTTTATCTGTAATTTTCTTATTCTTTGGTATTGTTACCTGTTGCACAATAAATCCTCGTTTTATGTATCCCCCATCTACAGTTTCCACAATTTTGTAAGGAAACACGCAGAGATAGTAGTTAAAGTCGAGAAAGAATTTAAAAAAGTGTTTGCGTGTTTTTTGAATAGTATGGTTCGGGATATGATCCAACGGAACTGGAATTGCCGTTGTTGAATAATCTGATTCGGAGTTACCATAGACGCTTTCTGCAGATTTTCCATAGTTTAGACGCATTCTGAATTTTGAGTTTTTAGCACACCAAATCTACAAACTCTCTCAACCTTAACAGCAATAGTTACAGTAAAATTGGATGACGACTGGATTGAACCTTAATACAAAGTGATTGACAGCTTTAAATAAATCATATTTGAGTAAAATTGACGTGTTCCTAAATTAGATTAAGTTTAGTTTTTGCCTTATCACGATATTGTTGTAGGACCCCGGTGGAAATATCAAATCAAACTAAAAGGCTTTCCATTTGACATTCTGTCTCCGGATTATGTCACGGATGTATAAATAGTATCCAAATAATCATCCATGTTCCCAAACTTGACTTGTCCATAGCTGAATAAAAAATTATTGCGTGCTCTACTGTATTATATTTTCTTGTATTTATATTTCGCTTAGATATTTCCATATTTCCATCCTTGCGGATCTCAAATTGCAATAAATATCTAGTGTTTTTCTTTAGGTTTGTTTGCTTTAGGGGCTGTTTTGCTCCTAATATCTATTAATAATAATTGCATTCAATTTTCAAAGCAGTTTATTGAAAAAAAATTCCTTTTGGCATAGTGTGCCAGGAAAAATCATTTCGGACAACACCCATCCAATTTCCCCATTTGACATTCAATGCCCAAACAATTTGTCGCAATTCTTTAAAATATTTTATTTTTCTAATATTAGAGATGTTTATGCAAGCACTAATTATGAATGATGAGATGATCTCAACAAAAACAAAAATCTATAAGTATTTACTTTTGATTCTCGGTGACTTCATCTCATTGTAATTATAGTAATACAAAATAATACAGAAATGTAAGAATTAGTCATCTCCATCTCAACTTATACAAAATCAACTGAATGATATGCATTGCATTGAATTAGTAAAAGTAGGATATCTTATCTATATTTTCCTCCGATTTTGGCTTATCTGTACGAGCCAAATTGGTTTCGCTGCTGATAAAAGATGTTTGTATGCGAGGTTTACGAAAGGCTAATTTATTATGATATATTTCGAGCAATAATGAGAGTTTTTGCTCCTAATTGCGACAAGAACATACGTATCCAGTCGAGTGTAGAAATTAAACGAAACGTTTTTTTAAGTCTCAAGCCGAAGTAAGTTGTTAGCTTACATGGAAAAATTTATTTACAAAGTCTCTAGAATGAGATGAAGTTTACAATGAGTGAGTAGCTCGATATTTATCTCGTATAAAAATCACCGAAACCAGAGAAAGTTTTAAAATGGATCCTTCAGAGCATCAAATTGTTGCCAAGCGAAAAACATTTTGTAAGTTGCTTTTAAATTACTTTGGCGACTGAGGCGTATTTTTAGTTTATAGTTTTGTCTTCCCTCAAAAAATTTAAGTTAACTGTATTTTTAGGGAGAATGGTGAAGACGATGTTTGGTCCGGCTCGAACCGTCACAAGGCTTATGACGGGATGTGGAAGTGGTAGACGTAAATGTATGGGAATGTAATTTGAAATTTATAATTTAACTATTGATTGCAAGGATACCAATACTTCATTTTGATTACAGCAAAAAGGAAGCTATCTCTAGCAAATATGAAAGATGCCCGGCCGCTTGACAGACCATCGTTAAACCGGCATTTGCATTCAAATCCTCCAATAATGAATTCCCAATATGTAGGAAGATCGATAAATGCTGACCGTGAGCGTGACCATAGCAGAATCGACTTTATTATGGCATCTACCTTACCTCCTCCAATTGAACCATTAGGAAGCACAATTACAAATGACTTTACTGACAGTGACAGCGACTCCTGTATACTAACACTGGGTCCAACTCAAGAACCCAACTCCTTCCAGGTTGAAGCCACAAATCAGCGCCTTCCTGCCCCAATGACCTTAGATGAAGCTCAAATCTTCCTGGAATCACTTACACTCTGTGGATCTTCCTCATGTCATGATGAAAGCTGTGTAAGGTCAAACTCTGCTGTTAATGTAGAGCAAGTAGTAACTGTTCAAATTGAACATGAAGATGATACGTACGATGATGACCCCACGAGTCAAGCGCAATCCCCCATCCCCTCCATTGCCGAAACTTCTAATGAAGTAGGAGGTGAACTTGACTCTTATAATACTCCTTTTACTTCAGAGGCGGACCTAAGAGCAAGGAGAAACCGTGCGCGCTTATCAATGCCGCATATTGGTTTCCATGACGATGAAAGTGATGAAGAAACTACAGCAGATTCAGATATGAGAATACAAAGAAGCAAAACCAGTGCGAGTATATCTGCTGCCTCAAATAACAGGCAAGACGAATTCAATGGATGGAGTGGTTCTTCCATACAAGTTTCTTCCAACCCTCCCGTAACTTTAGGTACATATCTTTGCTACTGTTTCTAAATAATTCAAATTTTCGATTTTTTAACAATTAACTTTATTATGTATACAATCCTCAAGCCTATATTCCTAGTGGGCTCTTAGTAGGAGATAGAATTGTATGGGTGAAAGATGATTATCCAGAAATAGGAACTGTGCGTTGGATTGGCAAAATAAGAAATCAGTTTTACGCTGGAATCGAATTCGTAAGATTTCACAATTTCTATTCTTCCTTAGGAAATTTCAGAAATATTTTGTTAAATTAAAATTATAGGATAAGCCAGTGGGCAATTCTAGTGGAATTTATGGCTATGGAGTTGGCCTATACAAACGCCTTTTTACCTGCAAATTACCATACGGAAGATTTGTTCCAGTGAAAGAACTAGTTCTGTACAAGGACTATCATGACACTGGAGTAAAGTCCGGCATTGTCTGTGTCATTTGTCGAGATGATTTCTTGGACACATGGGAGCCAGATAATTCTTTCCAAATTGACGGTTCAGATGACGGTATTTTGCATCCTCATCACATGGTTACAAGCCCCTGTGGGCACATGTACCATTGGGGATGCCTAGACCAATGGTTTAGCACGAAAAAACGGAACGAGTATGCTAAAATAAATCTATCTACTTAAACTAAACTAATTACTAGAGCAACTTATTTATTGAAATTGTTTTCAATATTACTATAATTTTGCAGATTTCACTGTCCATTTTGTTTGAGACCTATGGGACGTACTGAGGTTATTCGTCTTTTTCCTTCGCAGCTTTAGACATATCATTTCATGATGATTAAGTTAAAAGATAATAAACACAACAAGGATATAAAACTTCAAGCTATTTTTAGATTCTAGAAAATTAAAGTAGGCTTAATTAAATGTTTTATAAGAAAATATAAAGACAGTAGAGATATCGAATTGGAGATATTTACGGATATGGGCAGTTGGATTAAAAACAAGAGCTGTGCACATCTTTCTAATCTACCTTTGGTAGTTTTACTGAACCATTTTTTTTTGTGTCAACTCTAACCTGTCGACTGTCTATTTTTAAATACAAAATTACTTTCGTCCTAGCTGTAATATAATATTATATCCTGAAAGCATTCATGAAAAACCTAAAACTACAAAATAAGCAGATTAGTATTTTTTAGAATGAAATCCCTTTCCACGAACAAAGCATGACATGACATGACAAATCGTTTAATGGATACTTCCTGTGTCGGGGCTAAGACTTTTGCTATTTAAATTTGAAGTCACATGGGCCTGATTCAAAAATCTTAGAGGTTGTGGCAACATGCCTATTGTCTAGGTAGGGAAGATTTNTAAGACTTTTGCTATTTAAATTTGAAGTCACATGGGCCTGATTCGAAAATCTTAGAGGTTGTGGTAGCATGCCCATTGTCTACTTAGGGAAGATTTCAATGATTTTGCTGGTGCTTCTAGGGACATGGAAAAGGCATGTATTGACAATAATGTCTATTGGGTCTAAGACAGCAGACAAGTTTGATCGATCATAAATTTCGTATGATGTCATCATAATATAATACATTCCCTTTTGCTGGAGCCAGTATAACACAAGTATAATCACAGCCGAGAATTCATTGAAAAACAACAATTAAATATAAATCAATCTTTCAGCATATCATACAGTTGGAAAAATGTCACGTGAAGAAAAAAGTGGTGAAAGTAGCAACAATGCTAAAATCAAAGAAACCCTCGATTTCCTTTTTCACTCTTACCGTGCAAAGCTTGCAGTAGATAACCCATCTGAAAACTGCCAGTTTGATTTTACAGAGTTTTTAGAAAACTGGAGACACAAGTATGACTCATGGGACCAACTCAGAGAAGCAATGCAAAAGGATTTAGAGCCATTGACTAATGAAGGCTTGTTCGATTCAATATTGCCTTATTTAACGGCTTCTTTAAACCAATCTGAGGCAAATAAAGAACACAGCAAGAAGCCTAGCACCTCAGGCACATTATCCGTGTTACTAGACAAGGAGCCAGAAAGCACCTCTGTAATATCAGCCGAATTGACACTTTTACCCCAACCAGGAAATGAAGTGGGGAGTAACAGTTCTACACCTACAAGCTCAAGCAAGAAACGGAGCTCGTTAGAAACCAACATAGAATCTGAGTTTGATCCTGAAATAATTATTCACGTTTGCGATGAAGCGAAAAGCTTAAAGAAAGATTTTTACTGTTTGCAATCCATCCTGGTCAAAGAAATGGGTTATTTTACAAAAGTGACGGTGAAGGGGCAACGCCTTCGAGACATGGATATATCTGTTCATTGTGACATTTCAGTTTTTGAATGGCTCATGAGATGGGTGAAAAGTCGCAACGGAGGATATGAGCAATCTCCAGTCCTGGGTGGGTAAACTTAAATTATTCAAAACTTTAAAGCTTCTATCATTTCTTAGGAAACATTTATGCTTACAGATTCTGTAAACGTAATTGGACTCATGGTGTCAGCGGACTTTCTTCAAATGTCCAATCTAGTCTCTGAATGTCTGGATTATACAGCAAACCATATTGGACAAATCATCAATAACTCGCCAAATTTAGGCTGTTTGAATGAATCGTTAACAAACCGGATTCTCCATTTCTTCAACAATTTCGAGTTGGAGACTAGAATAAATCATATCGACAGAACTGATCGTATTACATCTAGACTGTATACACAGCTTATCATGGCATTAAATGACCCTGAACCAGATGAACGTCTGGGGCATTATGCGTCAACAGCTACTCTCTTCCGGTGTAACATATGTGGGCAGCTATTGATTAACAATGTCGCATCTAAAGTTCCATGTTGCAACGTAAAGTGCGATTGTAGAGGGAGGATCTATGCATGTCACCTAAAAGACCCAAACTGGACTCTTGGACAGTTCATCAAAGAACTCAAGAAAGAATTGAAACTCTGGAAAAGGGTTTACTGGAGGTTATGGTCCATGGTACATTTCTTTTGTTGCGCCAAATGCCAGCAGTATTTTGCTGCAAAGGACTTCTCCTCTTGTAGGTTTCATCCGTCTCGACCAACCTCATCAGTAGTCGTTGTGAGTCAGGTCAAACAGGAGCAAAATCAAAGAGAAAGGGATCGAGACGTTACAGAAGCCAAAGTTGACGGAAGGGTATCATCAGCTCGGAGAAATATTCAGTTGAGGAAGGAGATGGATATGAATTTAACTGGACAGGAATCTGGAGCGGATACGATTGTCTGCCCCTATGGAATATTTCCTTGTTGCAAACAGCCCAGTTATCAGTTCATCCCTTTCCCGAGCGTTACGGTGCAGAAATATTAAATTAGATTTAAGGAAGTAAAGATAATTAATTATTATTATCTATTTTTAGGGTTGCGATTTTCGAGATCATTCGTTATCCCAGTATTCTGAGGATGATCCTGCCTTGAAGCTTATCAACTCTTTTCGTGAACTCATCATAGTAGCTCCGGCCGTATGTGAAAAGAAAACTTTGGACTGGGCGGCACTTATCGATATAACTCCTCAAAAGTTACCATCCACCTCCTCCACCTCAAGTATTTTCAGCCAGCGTGCTACGGCATCCTCCGTACTTGGTCTGGATGTGAGCAGTAGGAGACGTGCTTTGCTTCAGATGGAATCTTCCTCAACTGAATCAAACTCACTGAGCGATGCTGAAGAAAACTTTCCGAAAACTGATGAAAACTATTTACTTAACCAACAGAAATACTCTAGTCTCATGGATACATGGAGCTGGAATCCAGAGTACACTACAAGATATAACCAAGATATGCAACGGGAAAGAGAAGAGAAGCTAATGGCAGATTTGGAAATGCTCTTAGCTCAAAGAATTGCCATAGACTCCAGCGGCAGTTCCGGATTTCCGAGTTCCATCCGGCTGGGATATTTGAATAGACGCTCAACAAAAAACAATGGAGGTTCTTATTTGAACCTGGAGGAGAAATGGAAAGAAGAACTCCAGCAAGGAGGAGGTTCCAAAGTTGGGAAGCATGGAAGAAATGCTAAACCATAAAATATCGTAAATTAAATGTTGAGAGAAAAACGAAACGGGAATGCCACAATTGTTTTACAATGAGATCATCACCAGAGTCATTTATAATTTTGTTTTCACATTGATAAGCTATGGTGATGAATTTGGACTAAAAATACGATACAAGCGAATCTATTATTTATTTTAAGTAGTTTAAACAGAACCAGTAGTAGTAAAAAAATTTACATACATAGATATATTGAACCTTTTATGGAACAATTTGGTCTAATTTTACCCCCTCTGTTCAATATTTTGTTCATGTACAATTAAAGCTTCTGATCGATACAAGCGAATCTATTATTTATTTTAAGTAGTTTAAACAGAACCAGTAGTAGTAAACAAATTTACATACATAGATATATTGAACCTTTTATGAACCAATTTGGTCTAATTTTACCCCGTCTGTTCAATATTTTGTTCATGTACAATTAAAGCTTCTGAGGTTATCATCGCATACTTTTGGCATGAGTATGCACTAGGTTTAATGCACCGTGTTAAATATGTTAATCATCTACAATCCTTAGACTTGTGCCAGAAAATATAAATATTTTTTCAAGATTAGCATTTTACAATTCACTGTTCGCTTTCACTCTTGTAGTAATGTTATGTATGAATTAATTTTATGTTAATGATATGGTTATGGTTATATAACGAATGATAAGATAATGTTCAAGTAGTTGCAAATAATGGCCATTTTAATATTTTGGAAGTAGAGGATGAGCGAGGTGAGATCATCACCCTGGACAATGTCAGCGAATACATAGAATGAGATCATCTCCTCTGCGATTAGCCACATTCCTGGATTTTTTAACGTTTTGAATGTAAAATAAAGTTTAAAATAAATATTATAAATTACATTAAAAATACGAGGTTAGACATATCAATATTTATTTCGCTTTGTTGTCAACGCAAGTAATCTGCTTATGAACTTTCAAGCATATGTTATAATGAAACCTTATGAAAAAATAAAGGATATTTTATCTCGAAAATTGTAAGTCGAGGGGATTTTGCTGGATAGCAATAAATGGCCAGTGAATCTAGAGAATATGCAAATGTTTGGGTTTTTGATACGGGAACATACGTAAATACTAGTACAAATACAAAACTCATATCAATAACGAGGGAAGTTACGTCGTATCATTACTTTTTGTTGTTCTGCGCCAGACTGTTTGTGAGTAAAATTGTTCAACCCAGTTTATTGTCTTAACCAGGTTGCGAATTTTTGTTGGACACCCAGAACTTCAATCTAGTGCGCAAAATTAAGTTCACATTAATCCATCGTGTTTCTCTTGTTTTCTTTTGTTCCTTGGATTATTACAAACAGTTGGGCACTCTGAGATATGTCACAATTTAACTCGAAGTCTTCAGTTGGTCAGTATTTTAACATTAAATTCTAGTACGTTCAGTTAAATTTTCTACGGGTCAATCGGGTCATCGTGTACTTTTTTACACTACTATGTGTTTTAAATTTCAGATGATCTATTGAGGTGGGAAGATGAAGAAGCTACGACAAATTCTGGAAATTCAAACTTAATCGAAGTCAATATTATAAGGCAGCCAATGCAGAAATTTTCATTGAGCGAAGATAATACAACAACAAGTACAATGAGTCATCCGCACGAGGAAGCTTTCCCCTCAGTAGTATTGTTGCCGGGGCAACTTGAGGAAAAGAGAGAATTCAGACCACCTATTCCAATGAAACGGAAATTGACATTGTCCTTGCCCCCACCCCACATAATCAACCCTTCATCATCTACGCCTTCCGCATCTGTGCCTAAATCGCCTAAGCTTTGTACTCCAGGTTGAAAATTGCTTAAAGTTAAAATTACCATTTTTGGATATTACTAATATTTATGTAATAAGAAAACGGTTTTTTAATTATTAATTTTTAATAGGTCAGACAAGGATATGGAGTCCACCTATGTGTACAATTTGTATGGATGATTTATTCATGTATGATGATACACTGCCTGAAAATATTCCTCAATCAAGTTCTGCCACAAATCAAGCATCTTCGGAGAAAAATATGAAGCCGGTGCTTTGTAATCAGCACTGTGGTCACATGTTCCATACTGTATGCATTAATAAATGGTTCATGGAGAATAAAGAAAAGGAAACGTGAGTCAAGATTAATCATTTATGCTGATAAGGATTTTTAAAGCAGGATATAAAGAATTTAAATAATATCGACATTAATAAGATATCAATTTTTTAAATAGGAAAGTGTGCCCATACTGCAATCGAGAAATGATGGCCAATGACACTACCAGAATATTTCCCATTTTCGGATTTGATGAAGACCGTTAATTTTAAGCATTAGGAAAATTTCGTTTAAGAATCGTTCATCGTAAAACTTCTCGTAAAATATCGTTAATGACTAATTCGATTCGGGCACATAGATTATGATGGTGTTGGTTAAGATTTTGCAGAACGAGTGGAACCTATGTAAAGGTTAGGTTAATCTCAGTAGTTTTGTAATTTGCTTTTATTAGATAAATTTAATAACAATAATAAACTTAAAATAAAATGACCGGATTCTATTTTAGGACCTCTACTTTCCACACGAAACTAAAGCATTTGTAGCATACAAATAAAATACCTTAAAGCCTAAACTGAACCAACACAAAACAATAAATAAATCTGAATTTTATGGCATCCTGAGAATTTTCAATAACACCATCCCAAAACTGTAGCTAGTAATAAGTGCAAATATCTAGCTTCCCTCTTCCCTCCATATTCACTTTTCCAAAAGATTGTCTCCGTCCTCGAAGGATTCGCTCGTGGAATTCGTAGTCAATCCATGCACTCGGAATCGATAAATGCAGGTATGTCTCATGTTACCATGGTTTGAAAGCACCTTCAACTCAACGATGGGATATGGTCTGGACGTAACATTCTGCCGAAAATCAAAATGACAATAATAAATAAAAACTCCGAATTCTATTCTAAGTAGAACAATTGTTCCTTGCTTACCACAACTGGGAAATACTGAAGCGGCTCTTCGTTATCTTGGTAGGTAAACGTACCGTAGTCATGAACATCTTTAGTATCATGCTCAGAGAGGAGGCCCTAAGAGCAAACACTGATTAACTAAGGAATCATGGTATAGAACTACTCCAGCTCGTTAGCTTTGATGATTGATAAAGAAGTTTGAGCTTACCAAAACTTGGAAGTGTTTAGGAGCGGAATCTATATGACCATCTCGAGAAATAGTCTTGGGCATATGCTCCAGAGTGAATGCAGTGACAACAGCAGGCACAGCAAGTTTAATGACAACATCACCCACTGATCCCTCAAACGCCCAGCATTCACCTGGAACTACTCCTGTCTTTGCCTGTAATAAAAATTAATTAAAGTAATTAAAATAATTTTTTAACATACAAAATACACTAAAACCAATTGAATCCAAAATGAAGACGTGAAGACAAGAAATATACCCGGATTATTTTCTGTGGTGTATTCTGAGGAGACCATAGTCGAAAGCCCCAATACGATACTACACTGTTTCTCAGCTCGGAGCTCTTTGTACACCTAGTGCTCAGAATAGAACCTCCAGCAGATTCTAAAGCCAAATCTGGCAATCCCGTTTTGTCTGCGTCATACTTGGAAATGGCACGTTTAATCATTAGCTCAACGTCCTCTGGGGACTTGTCAACAAAGAGAGATTCCTCAGAACCTTTCTTTGACACACAAGAGATTGCGACTTTCTCTTCAATTTCTTTGGATATCACGGGCAAAACTTCGTGCTTCATCTTCTCAAAAGCGATGTCAACTTTGGTAGTTTCTATAATAGTCTTCTGAAGTTCCTCAATCATATCAGTGATTCCTTGTCGGTTATCCTGGAGAGAAGTGAATAGGCTATTAAGAGTCACAGATGATCCCTCACTTGTTTCTCCGATGGGAACACTTAGAACTTCATTCACAATCTGCTCCACAGTCTTTTCCTTGGCGGAGGATGCTTTCATGGCTGATACTAATGTTTTGACGTCGGCATTAACTGTTAGCAGAGACTGTTCATAATCATCAAGATGTTCTAGAGTTTCTTCAAGGTTTTTGCTCAATGCGACAATTGAAGCTGTTATTTCATCCAACTTCTGGATTATTTCAAATGGTACTGGTAATGATAGAACTTCAGGTGGCGATATTGGTACTTCGTCATAAGTGCTGGCAAGCTTTTCACTTTTATCCTAGATTACATGGCAAAAATTCAAAAATATGTTCTTGTAACAACCATATACCATAATCCGACGCTAGACAATTCGTCGCCCTGATTTCTTAAATTTACAAATAAAATCATGATTCATGATACCCCACTAACCGTTGTTTGGGTCCCAACCGAATTATTAGCCAACAGTAAGCCGAGTGTGCTGATAGAGGCACTTCCAACAGAACTCGTCAAGTTCAAGGGATGGCTCAAAGTGTTGACCATACTCTGGAAACCAGATTGTGTGTCGTCACTTGAAGTACCAGAACCATCTGAAGAAATTCAAACAAACCATGTCACCAAGGCTTTAATTTAAAAAATGTATATTTTATTTACGGTCGATACTTACTCAGCATCATAAATCCTAGACAGATGAGTAAGATGGCTAACATGGTATTTAGCCAGCAGACCTTCACGCAAGAAGTAATTTTAAAGAAATTCGCAACCCGCGTAACTAGACAGGAAGTTACTCTTGGCTTTCGTACCGGTGAGTCAGTTTCAGAGTCAGAGGAAAAAACACCATCAAAATTTGGTTCATTCATTACTCCACCAAGCACTTTATTAGTGATGAAGGGAGGTCTAGACGATGCATTCACCCTGTTTTGAAGATCATATGGATGAGGTTTGTTTTCATTTCTTATCATTTCGCGATGGGTACTCCCAGCCCTACCAGATCTACTAGCTGAAGACAATGTCATCCCATGCTCAAATAACAAACCATTGGGAGCCTGTCTATATCGAGTTTTAGATGAAGATGAGGGGCGTGGAGTATCCTGACGCTTGGAGCCGTGTAAAGAATCGATTGCAGAGAGGGCTATGGTACTTTGTCGTGAAGCACGGTCGCAATTGTGATTCGATCTGGATCCGGTTGGAGCTGAGAGGAGTGGAATTGGAGGGGTCATCCTTAAATCAGACTGGGAGCCATGCAATGAGCCTATATGGGCTTGTAGAGACGGGTTTGGTGTTGTCCCATTAAAAAGTTGAAAGTCTCCCTCGTTTTTATCGTTGCTGGATTTCATCTTTATCCCACTGAAAAATTATAGAAAATTAGTATCAATTAATTTAAAAAATGACATCAGGAAAACACGTGACCCAAATGGCAAGTTATTTAACTGTTCCGAGTGCAGAAAATCTTTCATGGATACAAAATATACCATCTTTTAAAATATTCCTGTGATGCAGAGTGTTTTACAGTCATAATGAAAAGAGTCTTTTAAGGCATAATTTTGGAAATAATTTCTAGCCGGCAACTTATGATTTCTAAGAAATATTACGAGCATGCTACTTGCCAACTTTGACAATGGTTATTGTGTTCAAGCCAGACTTTTCAAATCAACAAAATATTTCTTGATCTTGGCCACAGCGTTTATCCAAAAAATTTTGCCACGTACAGTTGAAGTTGATGGTATGGCCTACTGTCCCCACACGCTCCTTTCGTGTTATTGTATCTTTATTTATCTTCATGTCAGTTGCAAAGGTATTAATGACGTAAATCCGTAAATCAAGCACCTTCAAGAAACATTGCTAAAATAATAATAATTTGATCATGCAATAAAAATGAGTCATCCTAACGAGGCGAGGAAGCTCATCCACCGACAGAATCTATCCTGGGGCAACGTGAGGAAAGACAACAATTCTAATTCTGAGTATCCAGACGACCCATTTCAGCTTTCCACTTTAGGGTGAAAAATTGCATAAAAAGGAAAAAGAAATACTTCCAGACACCACGCTTAATTGATTTACTATAAAAACAAGTTTTTAGTTTTAAATAGATCATAGGAATTTGTCAGGCGAGTAGGTATGAATTAAATTAATTCATTCATCGTAAAAATTCCGCCGTGTACTTTTAGACGATTATTTATTTGTAAGCCACAAAAGCTCAATTGGTTTACACTCTTGAGGTCTTTTTTAAGCCTAGGATTTTAGAGCCATTAGAGACATCTTATTTACCATGATTGAATTTTCCTTAGCGTAATGTATTATACCTGATTTGATGATGAAATAGTTTATCATCGTCACGTGTAAGTTTTGGAAACAAGCGGTTCTATTGTTTAGGAATTATTCTGCGGTGTGTACTAGGGAGGGACATACTCATTTCAAGCTAGGACAAGAAAGAAAAAGAATCTTCAAACGTAGTTCGTTCTACTCCTGATTTTTTAAAAGAAAGAAGCTAGCTAACTACCCCCCAAATACTGTCTTAACAAAGTGCATACAATATTTCTTTCTTTACCGTTTGTCCCATCAGATAATCCAGTCAGACTCTGACTCAGCGCCATTTCACTTCATCCCATGTATCAGAGATATATTTAATATTGCATATGCAAATAATGTGAAGGTTAGTGCAATACTAGACATTTCTTCAGGAAATTAAATACAATCCTGTGCTAGTTAACCGAGATGAAAAATGATACATGTATACACAATCTGTATCTGCAATTGCCGGGTCTTTCATTACAAGACTCTACTTTGCCTCTACTTACACTTAATCCATCACATCAGAAAACAAATTTCCTAGAACATACCCTGTCACGTCAAAACATTAAAATAAATGGCTTGATTTTAGATTTTGCACTCACTTCATAACTTACCTTATATGTAGGTTACTCGGGTCGAGCCAATCAAATCTCTGTTTTCTTCAGGGAAGCTGGTGAAGTTAACGATTAAAATTTTGTGAATTATTTACTTTACTTTGAGCTTATACTTATCCCAGAATATTAAGTTTAGACTAGAAATGTAGTATCACGTCAAAACATTGCAGATTGCAGTCAGAAAAGAAAATCAGGAAAATTGCAATAATTTCCTTTCTTTTAAGTGTAGACAGTATATCCTGTAGTGTGCAATTTCACCTCGATTCAACAAGTCCCTGTCTTAACTTAAGCAAGATTGTGTGCCACTTTATGGAAGGCGTGTTTTTAATAGAAAAGTAAAAGTCGGCTTGATGTATATTTTGGTGTTTGTTTACTAATTTACTCGTTATCTAATTTGAAGTTTGTATGTTCTAGAAACTTACAAAAGGGATTTTAAAATTTTCACAACTGAAACGAAAAAGGTAGGTAGGTTTCCAAGAATCATGTAGCTTTCCTCAGCTGCGTGTGAAAAATTTGATTGGTTGACAAATTTTTAAAACACGCGCGAAGAATTCAGCCTGATAACTGATAACTGAACCCTGCAATTTCTTTTTGTATTTTTGGAATACTCAACTCAATGTCAATACTTCAACCTAGTCTCACTGAACAGTGACACTTTTTTTTCTTGATGAATCCACAATGAGAATGAGACTATTCAATATCTAACAACATTTCGGGAATTTTTTATTTTTGATTCAGGATGTCAATGATTAATAATTGTAATCGGCGTCCGTCTGGAGGAAACGGACGCAAACGGAAGGGCGCGTCTTTAGGAGGTACATATATACATAAATAAGTAAAGAACA
>JAANSQ010000738.1:0-19618 GCA_036850885.1 Lepidocyrtinus dapeste | reverse complement strand
CATAATGTTTGGACCTATTGCTGCCTGGTTTGTTTAAAGGCATCCCAAACAATCTTTTCCTTTACCAATAATTTACCTTTTGATCCGTAACTCTTTTTTTTCTTTCTGGAGACCTTGAGTGTTCCATGTGGATTGTGTGTCAGTTTCATTTTGTGAACTTGAGGTAATGCAGACAAAGAGCGACAGCTAAAAAGGTGGCTGAACCAAAGTAGCTTTGCTTACAATTAGTGATGCATGTTACCATGCAAAACAAATTATTTGTGATTTTCCATCATTTAGCCTGAACTTCGCTCACAGTACTTAACGGTAAACAAACAAGTACATAAACAGGTAGATTAGACATTTGTTCTGTATTTGGCAAGGCCAAGGCACCTACTCATTTCCGAGTTGGGGGTAAATGAGATTTTTCATACAAATTACGACGGATAAAAATATCTCAATCTTTTTTCGTTTCCTACAGTCATAACGTAAGCTTCAGTTAATGTTTCCGCTTATCAAGTATATGAATGTATATGTGCATGCAAACTTCCGAAGTTCAGATAGTTATATCATTTTTTTTATTTCGTAACGGGAAGTTAAAGTAAACATGTTTTGTTTGAGGTCTGCTTTCTTCGACTACACAATTTCTTCCCAGGTTTTCCCTCGTGAACTCGTCATCAAAGCAGGAAATCAATTTCGCCGGCTTAGAGTCCTGTTTAAGATTGCACTATAACTGTCTCATTTCCTTTGATGAAACCCATACATATTTAGAGCTAAAAGGAAAGTTAAACTGACAGAACACTAAAATATATCCGTGATGTATGCTACCCAGTCGTTTAATGAAATCGCAAAGACAGGATTAATTTGTAGATCCAAATTAACTTTGGCAAAACCACTACTGCTCTTTTTATTACTCACATAACGTTGCCAATGTGCCAATTCATCATTATTCATGAATTATGCATATTCGAAAGGGAACGTAAGTTGTGCTGGAAACCATCCAATATTTTCAACTGTACTTATCTTTATTGCAGAAACATTGAGTGAAATTGTAATGTATAAAAACTTTGCATTTGTTTCAGTTTTTATCCAAATCAATGAATCATATCATTAAAAATGCTATCGAGAATTCGTAAAACGTTTAGACAAAAACAAAAATTTTTATTAGAATCATTGTTGCATTCCAATCGATTACATGAGCCTATTTGTATGCGTTTGACGTTGTTAGTGTCAGGATTATTTCTTCTTCTTCTTATAAGAGTTTCATTAAAAATACAAGCTTTCATTGACTTCTAAGATGACTTGAATCATAAAGATGTAGGATATATTGCAGATATGTTCTCACATTTGTAAACAACTCAAATATCTGGAAATGGTCATCCGATGGTGTGAGTGACCGAGCAACGAGCATCGTAAAGTAAGAAGCACAATTATACCTTTAATTTTATCCTCGGAAAGGGGTTTTGCGATATAGTCTGGTATTTATCCTCCAGTTCCAGACCAGTCCATTACTGTTCTAATTTACCTCTCATTTTTTCTTCTTATTATAGAATTGAAAAAATATAAATTTGATGGACCGTAACATTCCACAGGTTATAAATACAAATAGTTCGAATCAAGGTACATAGACGGTATGATTAGATTTTTTACAGTGATTAAAAATCAACAAAAAAATATTTTCGAGTTTTCCACGAAACGAATAATTGAAAAAATGGGATAGTATTTATAGGATAAAAGTCATAACTCATTTACTGTAAGTATTTAGTAAATTTTGCTACGCTTTTTTTCAATAAGGTAAACGAAAACATTTTCTTTCATCTATAATGCACGCTGGCCTTGGCTTCTTTCCAGACAAATCCATGTACGCAAAAGTATGACATGCACTCATAGCGTTCATACGAGAGTAATAAAGCGATGAACTTGGATTGGATTTTCACATCTCTCCTTAAGCTTTTTAATAGAACGTGGCACAGGTGTATACAAAAAATTTACATCCTAGCATTCTTGTTCAAGAGATGAATTCATTTAGCTGGTAAGTTACCCAAGAAAAATCTTCAATTCATCATCATCATCACTCGTCAGAGTTTGCCATCCTTTTGCCTCAAGTTCCCGTCTACTGCTTCTACATTTCTAGAGCTTAGCTTGTTTAACTTACATGAGGCTTTTAAAGAACTACTTCTAATGTTGATAACGATACTTACATCATAAAACTAAAGTTTCTGTAGGGTTTAGCTTGCATTTAGATTTCTCCCGACGAAACATCACCTCTCTCATGCCAGAGCAAAGCACAGTCCATAAACAACACTTTTCAAGTTCATTTCAAACTTTAGCCAGCCAAACCACCATCAGTTTGCATTTGGCGTTGTGACGGAAAGCTACATAAGCCGGTTATCAATTCTAGTAAAAGTAATAGAGAGTTTTAGCTGTTGAAACGTGTGGATGTTTGCCCTTTTCGCGAAATTGCTTAATAATTTAGTGTTGTTTTGTTCGAGGTTTTGTCTACAATTTTCCTTAGGAAAAAGAAACTTTGATGCCTTTCATATACACAATATAACGAAATGGTATGATTGTGTGGTGAATTACATGGGCAGAATAATCCATAAATATGATGATGTCCGCTAAATTCTACATTCAAGAGTAGAACTGTCCTTGACTTGTCTTTCCATTTTCTTTCCAGTCATTTCAGCTTAGTCAAAAGAAGAGCTTTAGATAACCCTCTGATCGAATAATTTTTTATGGTTGCATAACGTTCCAATCTCGCGAGGAAATTTTACGTCAGTACAGGCCTTTTTTGTCTCTGTGTGTTCACTAGATTAGGTAGTATTCTGTTCTGTCAGGAACTTTATTGCAAAGGGAAAAACCTGACTTGAATATTTTGCATAATAATGAAACTGGTATAAGATCGTAGGTTATTCCGTTTTTGCCAACTTTTCTCCTGATAAACTATAAGTAGTGTCATAAAATTTGTGTTTCTTATAATATATAGGCTAATGGTATTTCCAGAAAAGCTACTTATCCGACCTTTAATGTAGTAGACCTTATTATATGAAGACCATCGAGAATGTGAATGTGTTAGTGATAAGCAAATTCGTACATTTATGTAAGTTTGATGCAAGGGAGCAGTAGCAATTTGCACGCGGTGACAACGCAACGCACACATCTTTGTCTACTTACTTCTTGGCTTGCGTCTGAGCAAAAGAAGGAATAGGGAGGCTAAAAAATGAGGAAGTCAGAAGCAGCCTTTGAGGAACTTGATCTGAAGGGACCACCAAAGCCTAAAAAAGGTAGGTCATTTTTATAGGATACCTTGACGTAATTATTATCACGTAGGTACCATGTCATGTCATGCATTGAGCTCAAGGAACTATTAACACTGGGGACATTGATAACTTCTTATTGTTACATCATATTTAATCTTTTCATTGAAAATAGCTCCTTTATTGGGATCTACTAGAGTGACTCTCTTTGTAATCTTCCTTCTGGCCACATGTAATTTCGTTCTTCAGGTATAAAGCCGTTTGTGTAAAAAAATGTTTGCGTGTTTCTTTAAAACAATAGGGATCTAAATAATCAACCCTTGTCTATTGTCTTTTAGCGATTCAACATCAACTTTGGCATTGTATGCATGCATCGGCCCTTCTCCCCTACTTTAATACTTGAAGGAGAGGATTTCGAAGCAGAATATTTAAACTTCAACAATGCCACGACAGATGCTTTAGCAAACTCCACAGAAACAAATGATTCTCTAGAAAGCAGTTCCCTGGTTTTAAGCGAATCAAACGTAGATCACCATGTACTCAAACACCTTGCAAAAGTTAACGACAGCAAAGACTGGATTACATCTGAGAGGATTAACTTTGACAAGGTCGAAAAGCAAAGTGGGTGTGGAGAAGGGACCAGAAATCGGTTAAAAAATCAAACTGGAGCACATGACCCAAACCTACTTACAGAATTTTCATGGACCAAAGATACAAAAGGATCAATATTGGCAGCGTTTTACTATGGCCTTACTTTCTCACAAGTATAAATAATCAAACAATCAAAGGGTATTAAGTCGTAAAAGAAGTCATAAAAAAAGTTTTTTTCTTAAAAAGATTCCCGGCGGTTGGTTTGTGGATCGATTCGGAGCAAAACTGGCTATCCTGTTAAGTCAATTCTTTCTCAGTATTCTCAGCTTGATCAATCCTTTGGCAGCAAATATGGGTCCGGAATATATGTTCGTGGCAAGACTGCTTCAAGGAGCTGCAAATGTATGAATTTTAGAAATAGCAAACCAGACAGAGATACACGTTGTTGATGCGTGTGACAAGCTAAAATTATGTGTTAATGTCCAGGGCGCTGCAATGCCGGCGATCAATGTTTTAGCAACAAGATGGTGTGCTGACATGGAACGAGGTTTTCTACTTGGAATTACTTATGCAGGATTTGGATTAGCTACAATGATCGTATATCCCATTTCAGGTGGGGTTTGTCACTTTTTAGACTTTAAATGGACATGAGAAAATAATCCTAACAATGACGCAAGTTAATGATAACTGACATTGTGTGGGGGCAAATCCATTTAAATTGACATTCAATCTATTATCTGATTTAGCTTTTTTGTGCGAGCAAATGAGCTGGGAATGGATTTTCTACTTTGCCGGAGGAACTGGCTTGTTGTGGTGTCTTGTGGCATACTTTCTTGTGTACGAGTGGCCTGAAAATCACCCACGAATCAAAACGGAAGAATTGCAGTTTATCCAGAAGCATCGTGCTGTTCAATATGGGGGCTCAAAACGACAAGTAAAGAAATTAAAAAACCAATATTCAAAAATTATGTATGAGCCCATAAATAACAATGTTAATATTGAATTGGAATTTATAATTTATCAAGGTTTTGCGAACTCCATGGGCATCAATGTTGCTCTCCGTCCCGGTCTGGGCTATGCTAATAATGAATTTCTCTTGCTTCTGGTGCTTCTTGACTATTTCTGCATACTTGCCAACCTACTTGACAGAAGTATTGAATCTGAATATTGCCGATGTACGGAAAAAATTGATTTAAAAATATTTTATAGAATCAAAATATAGTTATTAAATATTATGCAACATTGACTTTGATTCCAGAATGGTCTGCTTTCGGCCTTGCCATTTGTAGGGATGATGTCATTCCACTTCTTTGCTGCAGCCTTGTTTGACTGGCTTCGAAGGAAAAAAATATGCTCGGTCACGATCCTTCGAAAAACATTCAATTCTATAGGTGAACATTTCGTCTTATTTAATAGTATTAAATTGTCAAGTGGAATAACTTTTAATTAATGAACTTGAAAGATTAAATTAAGCATGGTTGATTTTTAATCCCAGGCATATTCTCATCCGCCCTTGCAATGTTGGGTCTTGGACTAATTCAGTGCGACAATGTGATTGGAGCTGTGATTTTATTCACACTTTGCCAGACATTCCTAGAATTCTCGTTGATGGGAGGATATCTCTTCAGTAAGACATCCAGAATTTGTTGAATTATTTGTTGTCTTTTGAAATATAAACTAAACTGAAAGTAACTAATTAACTAAACAAATTTAAACTTTAAATTTTGTGTTTAAATTGTAGGCATCTTTGAAATCGCTCCAAGATTTGCCAGCAGTCTGACCGCTCTCAGTAATACATTTGGACTTTTGACTGGATTCATTAGTCCAGCATTTGTGTCAATGATGACCCCAGATGGAACTAGAGAACAATGGCTTCTTGTCTTCTACGCCACCGCTGGCATTAATGTATTTGGAGGTCTTGTGTACCTCTTCTTTGGTAGTTGTAAACTCCAGCCTTGGGCGGCAGAAGGTGCATCTAGTACAGTTGCTGACGGCTCCGGAGGAATTTCCAGGAGCAACAGTAAACGTGTAGAACAAGAGCTAAAGAATCTCAAAATAAGACTGATAAATGGTGAAAGTGATTTAAAAGGACAAACCATTAAATCATAAAGTCCTCAATTAAAACTTAATTTAACTCAAAGTAGCTATAAAAACTTTGTTGGTCTCAGTACAGGATACTGTAGATATTTTTAAGTATTCTAGATAATCTATTCAATGTGATTTAATGTACAGTAAATTCCGGTGTTTTGCTGGTGATTATGTAGAATTTTACAAATTGCTTTGTAGACGTTACGTTGTGTAGTTTTTGTAGTTTCCGTTTAAATAAATTTCATTGTTAAGTAATTTATGTACCTTGAGCTTACTACAAAAGTCAGATTAATTGTTAAACTTCGTATAGCCTAAAAACTATATAAAATTAGAGTAGAGACATACTGTGAACAAGCGTACATACTATCAAGATTGGCACACTCGAATCTTAACTCTTACAAATTATAATCAATAATTATAAGTATAAACATCTGCATTTAATGAATGATTATCTGCAGCTATAGATTCCGTCCATCTACAATATGTACTTTACCAGGTGTAGTATCTGAACTTCTATTCTTGGCCAGTTCCCTAAATAATTTAATATAAATATTTACAATTTCTGCCTGGTTTCAAAACTTTGTTTTCTTAATATAAATTTTAAGTTTAACTAATTGTTGCTATTTGTTATTTGTGTTACTGAATCAAATTAAAACACGAAACAGCGTACACTCAAAACATGCTACTTGTGTAAGTAAATTAAGCCCCTCTCATTTTACCCCACTGTGCAAAGCTAAAAGTTGGCTATGTGTGTTGACATCGACGATTTAACTATTTAACTTTTGACAATGGTGTATGTAAAGCTGAATGAAGTTTAAGAACAATTTCAAAAACTCGCGGGAAAAATATTTTTATTTTCGCTGCATAATAGAAAAATAGCATCCAATCATCCGACCCATTTACTCTACACAAAAACAACTTTGGTATATAACATTTTTACAGATTCAATTTCTCATAGCTCTCGCATAAACAATTAATAACAATCATTCACACCAATTAACCAAACAAACATTTATAGTTACGAGGTAGCACAAAAATTTTAAGAAATGACTACAGTTTTCATAAAAGGACAAAGTGATTTCAATACAAATGGGAGTTTTAGATTTACTTTGGCACTTAGCTTACTAGTTCGGTGGAGCCCGGAAGCGAAGACTGGAGAATTTATTTTTTCTTGTCGGCGTAACCACCAGATGTAAAGACTGGACTTCCACTTTTCACCTCAAGGAAGCTTTGTGAAGGGACGGAATAAGCATCTACCCCGTAGTTTTCATAAGTTACGCCACTGGAAAGTGTCTTGTAAACTGCTGGAGATGGTTCGGAAACTACGGTTGCAGTTTTGTAAACTGGAGCTTGTTCAGAGACAACGTTTACTGTTTTGTAAACTGGAGCTTGTTCAGAGACGACGTTAACTGTTTTGTAAGCTGCAGCTGGCTCAGATACAACGGCAGTTTTGTATACTGGGGCTGCTTGAGAAACAACGGCAGCAGGAACTTCGGCAACGGCTGCTGATTTTACAACAGGTTGGGCTGCTACGGCAACGGTTTGGGCAGGGGCAGCTCCAGTATAAACTACTGGTCCGTTAACTCCAACTAATTTATTTTATTAAAAAAAGGTTTTCGATTATTATGGTTAAAGTTAATATTAAAAACCTTGGCAGCTTTTTTAAATTTACCGGTGGGATTGGCATACGTGGTGTACTGGGTGTTAAACTGGACTGGTGACAATTTTGCAACACCAACGGCACCTTGGCTGTAACCTTGGATATGTCCAACGCTAACTGCAGGCTCTGCGCGGGTGTGGTGAGTTGTTGTGCGAGTGATAACGGGAGTAATAGTTTTCGTTACCATGTAAACTTCAATATTACGAATGGCGGCAGCTGGAATAGATGCTGCGTAAACTTTTGGCTTTCCACCGGTTGACACCAATGCAACTGGGACGGCTTCTCTGGCTGGAGCACTCAAGGAAACTGCTGCTGGAGCACTCGTATGAAACAGTTGCTGGAGCGTTACTCACCAAAGTGGCTGATGGAGCTCCGTATGAAACTGATGCTGGAACGCTGCTTACGTATTTCGCTGGAAGTCCGTATGAAACCGCTGCTGGAGCGCTGCTCAAGATTGCTGCTGGACCACTACTAACATAAGCTGGGCCACTACTGGTAGTGCTGATGTACTCAATGGGACCGGTGCTAACGTACGATGGGCCGCTGATGTATTCTGGAGGGCTGCTAATATACTTGGCAGGTGGGCCGTAGCGTACCGAAGGCCCGACACTTTTTGAAACATAAATGGGGGAAGACTTTGTAATAACTGGAGAAGAAAAGGCCCTGTAACCTCTGTATCCATGATGATGATCATGATGATGGTGTCGATGCGGTGGAGGTCCTCCCGCAACGACAGCTCCTAGTTTATTCAAATAAACTAATTGTTTACAACAAATGTTTCAAAATGACATAGGAATTATCCGATTTTCTAATTATAATTTACCTATCACAACAGCAAAGCTAAGCAACTTTAAGGAATTCATTTTTGAAGTATAAATAAATAAATAGTTTCAGAGTATTTTTTTTTGGACAAACTATTATTCTTTAAGGAAGTCAAACTGAAGACTGACATGCCATTGTAGAAACTCTCCGTTACTTATATAGGACACCAATCTCTGTTATGGGAGGAACACCACAGCTAAAGTTTTTGAATCTGCAGGGGCTTCAATGCAAATGCAACTTTGTTTGTGTCTTGGTCAATCGCCTTCAACCTATTTGAAATGATGAACATCCTCATATGAGAACACCTAACATATGCAATGTCAGCATCTACTATAGGAGCTTTACTCAAGTGTTACCTAACACCCTAGTATAGACTGGCCACCTAGGAGTCTACAAATGTAGGCGCTTTTGAAGCCATTGTCTCGCATGACATATTATGAAGATGCTCTGTTATTTAATTTTTTTCATAGAGACCATTTGCATCTGCCCATTTACAGAATATCACAAAATAGCTCAAGAATATAGGAAATTATGTTAGATAATACTAATGAGCTATAAATTATAAATTACAAGTTCCTCTTGCCATATTATATAGCTGTCAATGCTCAACCTTTTATTTTTCACTCCAACCGGCAAGATCTATTTCACATTTTGACACTTCGTGTCTTCACGCTTTCATTAGTGTCTTTGAAATAAAGCCGGTGTAGCGTGTGTGCATAGTGACTGCATGCATTTAATTGCTTCACATTAATTAGATTTCTGTACAAAACGTGTGTCCACATTCTTACACTGGGGTTTAGGTATTTATGTCTCTATTTGTAATTATATTGTCATTGCAAAACGTTTATTGTGCGATCATGCTTCCGAACAGACAATACATTCTCAATATTTTCGCATAATCGCACGTATCATCATTGACGCTCTCTTTTACAAAATGCCGCAAAAAATTAAAGATACGTAATAAATTCCCCAATACAATCCGACCTGCAGGCTTTTCATCGAGTTTAGTTTCATTTTCATCTTTATTTCATTTCTCCCTCAATAAACAAAGTCATAATAATCGGAGATTTATTAGATATTACGTGCATATTTTACCTGCGCCCATGTAAAAATGTGCAATCAGATCAGTAAAAAGAGGAGTTTAGGATATTTATACGAAACAGGTCGAATGTGGCTGATATGATATGATCCCCAATAGAAAAGTCTGTATAAACGCATATAAATGTTCTCATTTAAATTTGCATTCTTACGCTCAACAAGCCCATTGAGAAAAAACGATGTTATACGTGCGATCATAACTTATCTGTGGTGTCGCATCTCTTAGATGGGTTACAAGTATAATGGTGGTACACCATTTATCTTATTTGGGATATTGTAACAGACCAAATTTTTAATGAGTTTGGGGCAATTTCGAAGCTATCACATTACCACAAACTCACATCTTTTGATTTTATTGTTTGATTGTGTCCCTCATCTTTTTACTATGCATCCTTTTTGGAGCAGAAGACCATCATCTTTGTCACGTTTTCGCGTAAAACTAAAAATATGCAGGGTAATCTTTCTGTCAAACTAGACATCATTTGGATCCCATCGTTACAACTAAGCTGTCTAGATTGCGTGCTACCATTCCGTCCAAGATTTGTACTCTTAAAGATGCATTACACCTTAACCGGCTACTTCACATTAATACATTTTAATTTTGAAAGTTACCATGTTCGAGTTGACTTGAGTCTTTGCTACATTCATAATAATAGCTTGCCAGTTTGATTCATGCAGTTCTCCACACCTGTCCTCTAGGTACTTCTAGTTTCAGAGTATTTTTTTAGGTAGTTTCACATGACATGTTGAATTAGTGTGTCCACTGGTCTTTCAAGTTGTTTTTAGAAATGACAACTGACCAGCACAGTTATGGCATGTGTAACAGTGTTACATCTTCTATTATTTAGGTGTAGTGCATTCATCATTCTGGTTACTACACGCAATGCAATAAGAGTGATATGGTCAAAAATGTTGTCATGATTCATAGAGTCAAGTGGAAATCCTAAAAATCTTGATCTTTGATGACGATGACAATATGGTTTTTCATTTGTCTTCATTACCATATCGCTTTATCACTAGTAGTTGGAGGAGATACCTAACACCACAAATTTAAAAAGATATTTGACCATCATCTTGAGAATTAATGTCTACTAGTCCATATATGACTATGCAACCTGATTAAAAATGATTCTGATTACTTTCATAGCGTTTTCATTCAGGTGGAATTCCTCGTTTGGGTAAATTTCAAATGCAAATTACTACTTAAGCATGTGTAAATAGGTGAGGTCGTTTATCTAATCATTTTTATACGCTACCAGTGAATTTTCAAAGTTATCTTCACCATAATCATGAATACTATTAATTATTTGAGAGGGTGGGGAAACGCAAACGGTCGAATTAAATACTTTTATCAGGTATTTTAAAGATGCCAATTAAGATTCCAGTTTAGTTTCTGTCAAACTGTCAAAACAACTGGTTGACTTTTGAGTTTTTGAGTGACTAGCCGCAGCCCGTTTTTTGCGTAGATTTCTCATCGGCTTTTACGCAATTTTGAAATCACTCGTTCTATAAAATCCTTTTTAGATAAATGAAACAAATCAGACAAAATGATGATGCAACCCCTAATTTGTAAATTTTTTTCTTTAGTTTATTAAACCAAAAGAAAATAGCCATAAAAAGTTTTACTACAAAAAAGTTCCGATCCTCTTCATTAACTTTTCACAAGAATTATTTTGCTTCACTTTAATGAATAAGCGCAAAGATATTTATACTACGCTTCCTTGCTCAACTCAATTAAAATTGCAAAGCCATCGTTTATGTTCAAAAAATTAGGTTCTTAAAATGTTAACATTTACCTACTAAAACAATTTCCTTGAAAAATCACCACAAAATAGAATATGTTAATTGATGTCCGTTACTCACTCATTACTAGCTTTCCTATTACAAAATAATAAAACTTTATGAATATTATTTATGAATATTGGTAACTGCCCTTACACGGATCTTTTCTTGGGATTTTGAGTAGGTAAGAAATTCAACTCCACCTACGTTTTCCATTGTCTGAAGAAAATGCGAGTAAACTTTTTACACATTTTAACAGAATTCCGTAACATCCCTATTTATGTAAATCATTACGTTCATCATTCACGAGAAATGTTTTTATGCAATGGAACAATTATATTTTAGCATTGTTCCTGGTATTGGCTATTCGTTGCAGAAAGAAATGAGTCAAAAAAAATTTTGCTCAGAATTGGAGCATCCATATATTACTGACGCACCCTCGTAACATAACCTTCCTCAGTTAATTTTCAAACAAAACCAATTTGCCATTAATATATCATTACGTGAGTATTTTTTTGCTTTAGGCAAATTTGCAGAGTTTTTCTTACATTATGCAATCAAATTTACACTTTTAAATTTTATTCGTTGATTGACGATACGTTAGCACTCTAACTGGCGAAAGAGGTAAATGTCAGCGATACACTAAGGTAGTAGGTAGTTGGGGTTATTTAGGTGATTGTGGTAGTTCATAGAAAAGTTCAAAGATTCGAAGATGATAATAGTTTCTCTTTTTTTGCTACTGTGCAGTTTCGCATAAACGCCTCCAAGTTCATAAAAACTTGCATTTTTTGAAATTGGGAACAAGACCAAAATTCATAGGATACATAATGTAAGCACGTACGCATCCTTAAGTCAATAACGTCTCTTCAAAGCAAAAAAAATATGTGCGAGAAAGATCTAGTTTTTTACACAAAGCTTCATTTAATTAAAAATACGTAGCACGAAAAAATATGACGATTTTTGGGAGAAGCAATTTGGCACAGGGGACTAAGCACATTGTCTCAAAAAAAGGTGCTACCACATTGCATTAATTACATTTCAATTACGAACAATTACGCCACAGCTATTAATTATAGTGAGCGACGGAGACAAAAAGGAATCTATAATTTATCCGCCAAAAACATAAACGATGGGATGTAATATGTGATGAAAATTGCAAATTAGTTTAGGACGATTGTATAGAGCTGTAACGTTCATCCCTAAATCTGAAATTAGTGCTAATTCGATAAACACAGTGCGGACCGATCCAAACGTTATCACATTTAGAATCCAACACGAGATGAGTAAAATTCTGTGAAGAGAAGATGAGATTTACTGGATTAGTATTGCTGTTGTATCAAATGCCACCGTATGCAAAGCAGCTAATTAAACAAAAAATCCCGACCATTGCATATTGCATTACACTCTGATTAATTGATCGCTTCAATTTTCACAATTAGATAATTAATATACAGAATCCGTCGGCAAAATCAAAAGTCACATTGGATTAAGCAACCAAAAAGAGAAAACCCGTATAATTTGTTAATTGTTCTGTATTCGAAGCACCTTATTTCTATAGTCTTGCTCTAATACCTAGCAATAACGATCACTTTATTGAGATATTTTATTTCATGAATTGAATTTGAGTAATATTGCAATTTATATTACGATTTGTTTCAACCTAGATAACTTAAATTTATTTGACTGGCTAATAAAGGACCTAGAGTCTATTTATTATTTCTACTGAATTATGTAATACACCCCTGATGGTAAGTGAATTAAACAACAGGAGACCACTTTCAATAAACAAAAAAACACAATTATCATTGTAATGACACGCATTTTTATGATCTTGTTACGTGTATTTAATATGCAATTCTTTCCTTAAAGAGCATCTCTACTTTAGTTTCTAAGATTGCGGAAAAAAACAGCCTGGCCAGCAATTCAGCATTTTTATACGATGTACTCATTATCACGGTGAATTATGGTTATTGCCATAAAAAGCAAATGATATACTACTTTTAGATATTTGTACTTTAAAACGATTCCGATTTTACAACTCAAAGTTATTTTGGAGAATGTAAACAAAAAATATAATGAAATTTTTTGCGCCCACTCATACTGTCACGTAAATTCACGCTGAGGAGTCTCACAATAAAGATGACATTTTAACATAACATTTTACCAGCAGGCACAAGATAACCAAATGCCTACTCGAAAATAAAATCATAATAATAGAGTAATATTTACAAGTTGACATCTTAAAAGGAAACCAGTTTATTTGGTGTCATCTTCATACTAATGAAAGTTGGTAAAATTACTACATTTTTATTGTTCTGTTTACTATTGAAACTCGCACTTACACAATGCTGTAGTAATTTCTCAACTGGTTACGATATAGGTATAATTTAAGTTGGTTCTAAAGAATTTGGGATACATAGTTTATCAAGAAATGTTTATACTAATTCCAATTGTTCACTTTGCCCCAGTTTGGAATGCAAGGTTAAATTCTTTAAATAAGTACATCAAATTGTTAAACCAAGGTCTCACATGAGATAAACTCTAGTTGATTTTTGTAAATGGATCAACTCCTCCTAATTCCATCCTATCCCGTTGAATTGTAGTTGAAAGCCACATCTGCAGAAATCAAGTTATGCGTAGCCTAAATGCAACGGGTTTAAAAGTGAGATCAAGTTTATCATTCTGAATATTTCTAGTTGAGAAGTGTGCTCTAAAATGAGCTCCTATTTACGAGAATCATCAACGAAACGTTTTAAAACAGATTTTATTGCGGCGGTAAGTAGTGGCGTTGTCAATGTTGCAATGGGTCTTGTTTGTACTCTGAACGTTAGAAAAATTCCAAACAAGCGTTTCCCTGGCCTCTCTACCGTCTGACTATCTTTTAAGAAATCACGGTCACATTAAGCAAATGTCTTTCTTTCGGGCAAGTCGTACTCCCGTCTTTAGATGCAAATTGCATATCACTTTGCATTGGATCGAAATAGGATGGGGAATCCGTTTTCCTCCTTACTGATTTTATAAAGTTTTGTTACATCTTACGTCATCAGAAAGTTGCAGTATCAAACTCTTGGGTTTGTATCGAGAAGAAAGTATGTATATTTCATGCATTATGCATTCGGTAATTTCAATTACTACACTTGAGCAAAACTATTTCCTTGAGATGAAAAGCGTTCTATTTTTGCCCAAGCTTAATTGAAAAAGTTGAGTGTGGTGCGCGAGTTTTCACTTGGTGGTAAAATCAACAAATAAATATGTTTATGTTTTCTGAGTAAACTTCCTTTTTTAAGATAATCCATAGAGCATGTCACTCTTCCGTTTTGGTTTGGAACGAGTAACTAAACTGCTGAACAAGCTACTTTTAACCCAGAAGCTCTAAGCTCTTTCCCAATTTTTGGAGACTAATACTTTGGTTGGGAGTTTGATGTGTTGGGTAATGCCAAATCATATTATTTGCAGACATACATGCTTTCCTCCAATTGATGAAGTAGGATGCATAATAAATTTGGTTTTATTGAACATTACATAACTCGTGAACATAATCCTAATATGCTTAAACCTACGGAAAAGTTCTAGTGCACGTTGCCTACCGTATCTCTTCTGATTGCGCTACACTCACCAAATTGAACTTTTCCTGGTCTGTAGATTTACTGCACCAATTCATTTGCAGAGCAGCATTAAGTGTCGCTCATAAAAATATTAGACAAAGTCCCTTGGAGCAAATTACGTACCTATTTTAGATTTCAAGCAGATGGTGCTACTTCCTTTTTATAATTTAGAGCAAGTCATGGTAAATTAATCTTCCAAATGCTTTGCTACTTTCCTGGGGACATTTTTTCTGCCCCCACCCGTCGTCTCAGGAAAGATTGATAGACTCTGAATGCGTTATCCCTCTAAGTAGCCTATGTAGTTTCTCATGTCTTAAACGCAAGATGGAACGATGAAAGGGCGTAATGGAACTCTATCGGGAAAATAAATTTGTTTCCATCAGATCCATTTAAACCACTAGGGTTGGTTGAAGTCTCAAGTCAAATATGGCAAATCTTTCAAAACAATTTCTAAAGCATTAAAAAGATTAAATGTCAAAAATACTTCCCAAGCTTCTTGTTGCTCTAATGGTAAGAGTCATGAGTCTAATTCCTTGTAAGTCCACATTAGCATAAAAATTAAGAAGCACGAAATCCTTTCAAAAATTTTGTAAGTCTCCAGTGGAGAAAGGAATTGCCAATTCTTAAACAGGTAGTACCTGAAGTTTCTTGTAGGTCGAAACTAAAATACTGTTTGCTTGGTTCCATGACAATCTGACTTTGGTTCCATAAAACTTTGACCTGATTAGCTACCCATCTCACAGCAGAAAACATTACAATTATAATTTCCTCTGGAATATGTGTCACATGGAGGGAAACAATAGAAACTTTTTAGCCATTTTTTATTGCTTTACGCACGAATATCATTAGCATGATACCGACTCAAAGTTTTCCGATTGCATTGCTTGCATGCATGCATATGACGATGATTGATTAATAAGCGTCTACAACGTGGCAAAGTAATATGTCACTAGAAACATTCAAATTCACTTTTTTCTCGCTCTATTTGAAATAAATGGCAGGGTTACGATCATTTATTTTGCTCGTACTTACATTCGGATTCGAATTCAAACTAAGGCCGTAGGAGAAAACGCACACGTTTTCAATTTACCGGATGTTGCTTACACCGTACATAGACCGCGGAACCGGGGTATATCATCCCCCCAGAAATCTCGATTTTAACATTAAGAGGATAGGCGAATAAAAAATCCCATGTATTAGAAGGTAAAAGTATCCCCTTCATCCCCCCAGCGTTCCGCGGTCTATGACACCGTTGTATATACATATTCTTACGTATTTCTTACAGACAATCCCACGTTCTAGCAATTACTACACAATTTAAGAAAGTTGACTCTATATTGAATTTGCAGTCAGAAGTGCATTCGACATTTGCCAAAAAGATTAGCGCTGACTCAGAACATGAGTGCACATATGTTGTGTACCGGATATACTTCACCTAGAGAACACAGGTCTTCCAAAGAAAACTTCACATCCCATATTTTACAAAAAGTTGCCCAAGAGTTCAAGATATTATGTATATTATGTGCAAGTAGGATCAATCCTCCGAAATTTCAACTTCGAACAAAAGTTTCCGTTAAAGTATACTTATAATTTGCTAAGGAGCTTTGCAGAAATATGAGCACATACAAATTTCGCCTTCACCTTGCATGTTACTATTTATAAGCTGATCATCATTTTCGATGCAGCCTGTGCTTACTCAGCTTGAATGGGAAAGATTATAAGTAGGCTTATAAGAATGCTACGCTTTGTATGTTTTTGGCATACATCAAATTTTTTCTAAAAGCGCAAATTCCCCTTTTTTTACGATGCACCCGTCAGAACAGAAAGAAAAGGTAGTAACTCCATTTCAATCTTTTGAGGAAAAATTGTTCTCAGACTGTATATAGCCCATATACATAATCTATATTACCTGGAGATTAGTGCTTTTCATATCATCATAGAAAAAATAACATTGTTACCCGTCTTGCTTGACTCACTTAAAAGGTGATTGGAATAAGCTTTTAAAGTCGTGCATGTTAGAAAAAGTGTAAGTCACACGAAACCCTAATGCAATACCAACTTCCGATTCCTTTCAGGCACGTTCTCCCTTGCCGGGCCAAAGCAGGCCTTTATTTCCTCCAAACTTTTTCCTATTCTCGGTTTAAAGTGGTGAGAAAAAGGAAAAGTAACACTTTCCAATAAAAACATATCTGTTTAGGTACGTTGTAATATGAAATTAGGGAGTGAAAACAAGTTATGCATACGATAAACATGGTTTTGATGCTGGAACTCTTTCATTACTTTCGTGAACTGGGTGAATACTGAGTAGAAAGGATCTTAGGCTACTCCACTATCACCTAAGCAGTATGGCATGCCACTAGTGAAACGCTCGTTTAGAAAATACAAGAAAAGCGGATGCTTTCACGGAAAACTCTCTCACTCAGCGTTAGACCGGTACGCAAAAGAGCTGCTCGTGTAGTCGCACTACGTCAACCTGCAACGAGTTTTCCTCATGGTTCAACTTCTCTACAAGCATTGTGTAATTTTAGTGGTGTGAGTGTCCCACTAGAAAATAACGAAACAACTGTGTCTACTTGTTCGTTGGAAATAATATTGCTGTTTTTTCTGTCATCTCGAAGGTAAAGTTGCTTTGAACATTATCATGTGCGCTTTGTGATTCTTAGTTTCTTTACATAGTATCATCATTACATCCTCTACGAAAGGAAATACTCTTGGCCACGCTCGTCTTTTTTTGCGCTTTTATGCAACAATTTTTTGCCCATTCTCTTGTTTCTTTTTATTTCCTCCATTTCGTTTGATCATCAAGGGAGACATAGAAAAAAGGCTTAGTTTTTGGAACGCTCTGTTTATATCTGTGGCTCTGCTTTTAGCTTTTGGCCGTTTGATAGATAGAAGAAACGTAGGCGAAACCCTAAATTATTTATTAACATGAAGAAAAGTTGGTCCACTAGGATGTCACTAGAGTAACTCACGGTGATGACAATGAGGACAACATTTACACAAATGTGCTTTTACTTTATCTCGTTGAAATATTGAATTGATGAATGCTATGTAAACATTGTACACTCAGTGGCATACTGAAATGATCTGTGCTCTTTGCACGAAATTATGCAAACCTCGTGGTCGTGCAAGAAACCCCAAAAATATGTACATGATCTCTCGTGCTGAAAGTAAGCAGCTTTTATGGCTCCCAATATAAATACCAAAGCTGAACTACTAAAACCAGTACGTTTTATGGTTAATACTCACATTCCATACGAGAGGATACTATTCATGGAGGCAAAAGGAAAAATGTAGGTTTATGTTCTACCGTCAACCCACTCCCAATGACTTTAGATAAAATGTGAATGTGGTCACGAGTTAAATTTTTTTTTTGAAGAATATTTCCCTCTTGCTACTCCTGATAAGAAGTTTCTTTTGTACAACAATTTTCTTTTCCAGTCAGTGTTCAAGGCACAAAAATTCTCAAAGTTGTTAAGGCAGTCTGAGCAGATGAAATTACTAAAAGGGGGAACCAAAGACTGGGAAAAGTCTTCTCACTTTCTCCACTTCCTCTTTCTCTTTTCACACGCTTTTAGTTGAGTTAAGCTTATGGATGGCAGTCCATCCGTAATCCTCAAGAAAAAAGTATCATAAAAACTGTATGAACTTTTTCCTTTTATATTTTCTACACGCTGAATATTGAAATGTGGAATCTGGACGATAGATACAACTTTCAGGATTTTTTTTCTCGCTCACCCTCCAAGCAATCAGTCTCTCGGTTCAGATTTTTTTTACTTTCACCCAGCTTCGTCAAAGTTGTTTAGTAACTTGATAAAGAACTTTTGTCACATTTTTATTCCAACATAACTTTGAAGTGTACAGTGTAACCTCAAAGGAAATGTAGTTTCCTTTGGACGAAATGGTGATACCATCAATTTTTGCTTGGCCTACACGCTGCCAACGTGCCAACTCAATTCATCCATCCACATTGAAAATTGTAATAAGGATTTTCTTGTGCTTTGATTAAACTCCTAGATTGAGCAAGACAAATGAGACATTGTCTCCTATTTTCTTTCATTCTCTTTGTAAATTGTAGCTCTGCCTAGGGAACAATTTTAAATTAAAATTTCATACCAGGAAACGTTCTGTAGTTGAAAGATTCCACTGATGTGATTTCTTTTGTCTCCCTTAAAGGTATAAAAGGGTCCATCTACATGCTCCACTTTAACAAATCATGATACCTCATGGACGATCTAGCTGGTTTCCACGGCGTTTACCTCTAAACAAGTTAATGTGAAGCCTGGGAGCGCTGCTCGCACCCGTCATGCAGAAATAGCAAAAAACAATTGTGGGTAGAACAATATGCGTTTGCTCTTCAAAGTCGCGAGAGTTGAGAAAAACAACATACTTTCTTCTAATTTCATTGCTCTTGAGAAATGGATTGTGTTGGAAATTTCCGAGCAATGTTCTTGACGCATTCAAAACTATTGTTTCTGTAAAACTAAAAACACTTTTATGTAGTATTGTGATCCTATTTCTGCTATTGTTGTTGGTTGTTGTGATTGTGAAACATTCGATTTTTCAGCCACAAAGGAAATCAACTTGAAAAGGAGGAAGGAGAATAACGAATAAATTTTTTCTTCAGTATGGGTTTTCTCCTTGTCTTAGAAAACAAATTTCCCAATACGTTCCCCTCGCCTTTCCCTCATTTTGCTCATATATCACTGATGGAATAAAAAATATCCTATTTACAA
>JAANSQ010000737.1:0-19631 GCA_036850885.1 Lepidocyrtinus dapeste | reverse complement strand
TCATTTTCTTTTAAGATAAAGAACAATGCCGGAAAATGATCTCAAAGAGAGTCAAGCATGAATGTATCCTCCTTTCTGGTTTCAAAGTAACTGCAGCTTCTGCTAATCAATGTCGAAATAAAATTACGAATAAATAACTACTTGTGATTTTTTGAATTACTTATATTATTTTGTCAAGGAGCATACAATAGGTTCTTTGCGCCACCGAACATAAATTTTATTATTTTCAGTTTATCGTTTAGCAAGACTATTAAATTAGACGGAGTCAGTGTCCAAATTAGAGAGTAATGTACTCACAAGCAGCTACGTGCTCGATTAGCCCAAATACTTTTTCACGGAATCGGAGAACAATAAGGAAAGTGAACTTTTGTAGTACCCCGCATACTTAAGTATGAAATGCAATAAAATAACCTTACTAAATTTTCTTCTTTAGCATCACCATCTCAAACTATAGAGACGTTCATATGCGTTATATTAGAAAACCAACATTTCAAATCATTTCGTCTTTCTAAACATCGTTTTTACGTTCAAGATGTTTGCTTCTCCAATTAAAAATATGCTGATTTAGATAAAAACAAACTGGTAAATTTTGACTAGTGCTTCTTTGCATCATTAGTTTTACCACTTATTTAGCGGCAAACGGAGTAATGACCGATGCTTTCTAAAAACTTTCAATATCCCGAAAGTATACATAAACTCCGTTTAGTCAAGAAACTATCTCTTTTTCATCCCTGGGAAATCCACCTGAACCCATATCTTTTCTTTAAAATTATTAATGACGAAAACAGAATTATAGTCCCGATATTATATCTCCTTTGTTTTTTAGGAGGGTTGAACTAGCACCTACCAATGATTACAGGATGCTTTGCTTACCTAGCACGCGTCATGACTATAGAAGAGAAGGCGTTATTTTAGAGCTCATTGTTGTTAGGAGAAATCCAAACAAGCAGGACAAGGAACAAGGATAAAATTTAGATAATAATTATTTTGTGTAATGGATATTCAAACACTATTAGAAAAAGGCAAGGGGTGGATTAAAGCGGGACGCTAAATGCATTCATTTCTGTGGCAGAAGCCCTACCGCCAAGAAAGCAGTGTTTTTGCTTGGAACTGAAGAGTTTAATTAACTTTAAGTAATTAATGGTGCGCAAAAACAACTAAGTATGTTAAAACTGTGCATCCTATAGCAATATGAAGGTATACAGCGAAAAATTTGAGTACTATATACTGCTGAAATCGTAGTCAGTCCTTTGTCGATGTAATTAATAACATTAACAATGCCTTATCAAATGACTTAACAGGAGGAACATGAGTGAATATAAATGTAGGGTTTATGAATGAAAATTTTTGGCGTGAGTCTGGCGTGCCCAGGTCATTGTTAGGACTTCTTCCTCCGTCAACGTCTAGTAATGAATTTGCCTGTAATTATTGTGATTAAGTGAAGCTTGCGTGCACGCAAGATTTAAACGTAACATAACCCGTGCACTGACATTTATACGTGATTCTCTTGACTCAGAGTTAAAAATGAACAAATAAACTTTGGCGTCAAAACAATGAGAAATACCTGAGTAAAAAAGCCATGAATAATTTTTTTAGTAAGACATGCTCAATATCGTAAAAAAAAATAAATAATAATGCAGCGTTTCGTGTCATTTTGTTGTGGGAGCAGTTGTCACAATCTCCCTGTCTTATCCTATTACGCAACTTTATTCATCACAGCCTGATTAAACGCCGGTCATGGCTTCACTTTGAATGACGGCAATAATAATAGTAAATGGTGATTATTACATGGCACTTGCACTTCAACCATCATCATAGTTTCATGCAATTGTTAAAAATAAGCACAGTAGCACGTTATCTTAACTCACGTTAGCTTGGCACAGCATCAACTTAATCCGATGATTTCTTCTATCTTTGAATTCGTACAAGTAACACACTAACATTTGGATTTCAGAGCATATTTTTATAGAATTACTGTTTATGTAACACCATTATCATGGTTAAGTCACCTCTTCAAAGAGACGTAACTTTGGAGGTAAAGGATACGCTTCGCTAATACTGGCCCTAAAAAATTTGATGTAGTTCATATTTTGATAATATACATCATATATTTTAATTTTCGCAGGCATATTTAACATGGGATGAGTCTTAAAATTTTTGTTAATCATGGGCTATCGTCCTTTATGAGCACACTCATCATCCTTTCCATAATTGAAATTCATTTCTTTAAAGGTCTAGCCAAAATTTAATGTTTTAGATAGATTACTCCGATTTGAAAAACCGTAGGCGTACCCGCTATTAAACACTTTTAATCAATCTAAAAACCACCCGAAAAATTATAGCAGGAGATATTTGCTAAACTAATTCTAAGTGTGTTGCCTTCTTACTTTCAGGCTATGATGAAAAATCATCAAGCAACTTATATTCTTTTCTAAGGTTTTCATCAACATGAAAGCACGCGGTAGCCAAACAGGGTTTTTCGTTTGTTTCAAACAAATCATTCGTCTTTGCACAGTAAATTACCAGTAGAATATAAATTCTCCATTTCTATTCCACGAATCAGTAGAAAAATTAGTGGACTCAAAAGAGTTTTCAATAACTACTTCTGAAGCAAATAGTAATTAAATCAAACGTCTTGATAAAATTTAGACATTCATATTACTTTAGCTTGCATCAAATAATTAAGTCATAAATGTGTTTCTCAAATGGTGAGTAAACTCGACATACATACCAAAATTCCTACAAGTAGACAATCTTATCACCATCAGATTAGTCGCGACTTCTCTTGACACATTGGGCAAGCTTGTGTAGAGTATTTTTGTGTCAATGGTACAAACAGAATACAATACTTACAAGGAAGGATGGAGCAAGGAAGAAGAAACACGTATGTACATTTGTATATATATGTAGTTACCGAAAAAATCTTTGTTCTCTTATCAATGATTTTGCATACTTTTTCCTGATAATTACTTACCAAGTTCTTAGTCAGTAAATTTTGCATGTAGGTGCATCCAAATAAAATATAATAGGTATGAATAAATTGTATCCTTTGTTTTATGAGCGCATGGCCCGTTTTTCTATTACAAAGAGCAGAAGAATACAAACAAAAAAACAACAATTGAATAGGCTAAAACTATATTAAATTGTAACAATAGGAACAACCATTTCGTTAATAAAAATTGTCCCAAAAATACGACACATTTTTTTCACCATTATACCCAATTGCATGTATACGAACCGGCAGAAGCAATCCTTTGACTGAATTTTGGCATGCGCTGGTTTTCAAATGATTCCTTTCAAAGGAAGCCATCCTCATTAATTCTATCCCTGCGGTACGTCATACAGCTTCTTTGCATATTCACAGCAGCGATTAGTTCTACCTATCTTTTTAAGAGGCAATAAGTATCGGTGTATTGTTCAAACTACACTAAATGGGAACTTCATTGAGGGAGTAAGGGGATCATCAGCTTGTCACGTTGCATTACAAATTAAACAATTCACAGAATTCCTAAATGCATTGACGAAGAATTGAAAAGAAATTTGAATCTCATGCACAGGCTATATCTTCCTACATTTTTGTATGTTGAAAGTACCAAATCAGAAATGCAAACTTTATATCATATCATCATCACTCAGAATACGGAAATGTTGAATAGCAAACATGTGCTCTCGTGCCCATTATCCTTGATTTTTTTCTATAAGAAGCAGGACAACAAGGAACACTCATTTTTATGCTACTCAGACGTCTCTTTTTCATAATAAGTTGGTATTGTAAAAATGCAGTTACTATCAATTTACCTTTGATCCTACATGCCAAGAAATGAATTGAGTATCCTATATTTATCGCCTCTTTTGTAGTATTTGGCTTGGATTGTAAACATAAAAGATCTCTGCTTTATTTTATTTACCAAGCGAACCGTATCGCTGTTGTACCTAAGGAACACCATAGCTTATCGCAATGCTATCTGAAGCAAATGTCCTTCTCTCCCACTTTGATATTTTCTAGGATGAAACAGAGTAAGCAAGTTAAAAAATGAATAAATAGATGCTGCTTGGAGGCGTATACTTTCAAAATCACAACGCCAAATGGGGGCAAAATAATGAGTACAGCTCCTGTTTTCTTCACGTAATCAATTGATGCAGGTAAAAGCGCGTGACATTTCGATTCCTTACACTGTGTGCAATACTTTCTATAATGCAGTCATTCATTTAACAATAATAAAGACTTTTCAACTTCTGAACCAACAAACCTTTTAAAAAATGAAAGCAAACTATAAAAGAGAACTGATACTAGTTTAAACGAGACAGATGAAAGTGAGAAAAATGTTGAAACTGAAAGCTTTGAAATTGAAAATGAACTTGTCATTCTTTAATCCGTCGACCAATTCACCGTGACAGTGACAAATACTTAAAACACTATAAAGCTACGCTATGTTCATTTTCAGATAAGATTGCTTGAAAACTAAACTATTTTATGGTATCCGTCAGCATATTGTCAAAAGTAGTACACTACACCAATGAATAGCTTGAATGAAGGTATAGTAAATGGTATTTTCCACTTGAAGTCTCATATCCGCTCCGAGAGGCCAAAAGAGATGCTACACCGGGTACAGAAGAAAAGACGTGCTATATACCCGGACCTTAGTATCTTTCATGACGTCTGGGTGATTATTTGTTCTTTCTACAGGTGATTTCACTCCCCAGACTTTTTGGTTTAGAAATTTGATGACCTTCAAACCTCGAGATGACGATGATTAGAAAGTAAAAGGTAAAATACATTTCAAGGTGTGCTCTTATGCAGGGGAAGAAAAGCGAAATCGTCTAGAGAAAAATTCTGACTTTATGAAGATGAAGCGTGAATATATCTTGTATATCTTAATATCTTTGTTTCTAAATTATTTCAGATTCAACCAAAGCAATTTACCCAGCTTATTACTTGCCTAGACTCTGCCTCAATAGTGCCTTTTCTCTATTCCAAGAAGTATGATGTCGAAAGCTTAGCATTTGACTAACGAAAAGTTTCTTATTCAAGTGTGCAGCATAATTTTTAAAAATAGCATCATAAAACATATTTTTTATTGCTACTTATAAATTAATTACTCTGCAGATAGACGCTTATACTAATGACACTTTGTCAAATACAAAAACATGATGATTTCCAGTATTTCGTCATTGAAGTACTCTCACTTTCTCTTGCTGTCGTAAATAATTGAACAAGAAAAAATATAACGGTGCTCGTAAATGCTAGTTCAACCCATAAGGAGTGAAGCAAAACCAGTGCTTATACGGTTTTATTCTACGCTTTTTAATTATTAAATCAAGAGAACAATACAAACGCTCTCTTGTGAATCTTTAACGAGTCCATTCATCCGTATCCATTAAAATTCAAGATTTTGCTTCATTAGAATCGTAAGCTCGGTTTAAGACTGTATGTTCCTTTAGAGAATAAACTTTACATTCTCTCCTTAGGTTCTCCAAGGTCCACTTGTGTCGAAGTCTTGTTAATTCTTTCGAAATAGTACTTGCATATTCTCAACTTGAGATGAGAAAATTCATCTCGCTGTACCTAAAGCACTTATAGTTACATCACAATTTTCAGTTTCACGAGAATGCCTTTTTGAGAAATGCAAGTACGAAAGTTACTTTAAATTAATGGAGTCAAGGAGTTTTTCTAAAAGTTTTGTTGACGAGATTAATTTCGTTAGCAAAACTAGCAATTTTTTTGAATTTGAGCAAATTGACTCAACCGGGAGAAGCTGGACACAGAAATATTTCTACTCTACCTCCACTTAGATGTCGCATCGCATCTCCTTGTAGAATAAGATGAAACGAAACAATACATTAATGTATTTTCACGTTACGAAAGTCGACTCGGATACGATGCCAAGCGTAAACTATACATCTGAAGTAGTCCAAAAAACGAAAGGAATATAAACATTTCAAGACGTAAGCATATTTTTTTACCAAAGTATTCACAAAAATATTTAAATCTGAAAATGAGCTTGTGTACAACAGTTCACGACAGTTTTTTTTCCTAATTTTCATTAAAAATGTAATTGGGTACCCACCATGAGTGCAGACTGTGTACAAACGTTACAATCGAAAAAACCATTGTTCGTAATATAATAATGCTGCCTTCTTTTAATTTACAAAGTAAAAATGGCAGCAATCATGTCGCATACTGCATGGTTTTTTTTACTTTGTAAGCGATTTCATAATTAAACGACGTGATAATGATCATGACGTTGATGCGTTGCACTGTAACTGAAAACGTTACATGCACCTGAGGGCTTTAAAATAAATAAAAAATCAACCACAAAAACTATCGACCTGTATGGTCATGTGGAGTTCAGAATCGACAAATTGTATAACTACGGATGAAGTGAGCACGAGGAGCTTAAGTTTTCATATGGTTTAAATGAAAAAGAAGTGCTGATTTATCGTTAGGTTTTAATCAAACGTCTTATTATTTCTCATGTTGCTTACTTAAAGATTTGCTTTATATAACTCTCCGCCATTTTAACATTGTTTTAGAACGAAGGGAGATTACGGCTCAAGAATTCGCACAGAAATTGGGTTGCCTTGGAACTAAAACCATGCAAGCAATATTTACATATTCGCATGGATATCTCACGATGACGAGTATAATGCAACGATAGAAGAAGATTCACAGACAGTGTAACATTTGATATTATATGAATAAACCTATCTACATACAAGTTTTTGCACCTCTTCCCCTTTATTAGCGTCTTGTAAGCTAGCACGTAAGCTCCCATTGTTACGCATTCATTATTATCTTTATTATTGTTGGCATCATTAAATTACTAAAGTTACGCCGTGGCTGTAAACATGTCAATCATTGCAATAACCAGAAAACTGCACAAATAAGACTTTGGGGATTCCTTTTGATGGTCATGCTACAATAGCTTCCATAATTCATTAACGAAGAGCTTATACTAAGTAGCAATGCAGTGGCATCGTTCCATTTTGGGAGTATGAGCTCGTCAAGGATGCATGCAATAAAAAAATTCTGATTCAAACTTGACTTAAACCTTGTAAATTCATGCTGAATTAAGTTTCCATCGCATGGGGCTTTGAATTGTACCTTGCGATGTGTTCATTTTAGTAACGTTTTTCTCAATAACCTCGCCTGTCTGATGATGAGTATAAATTTTTGCACTTTTCTTGCAAAATATCTTTTTTACAATTTTTATACGAAGAATCTTTACATGTCTGAGAGAAATGAGAGTGATAGATGACGAAAGATCAATGCCTGGTAAATAGGCCTAGTGCTGACATGACATGATGGGAGAGAAGTCTTTAACAATGGAAATCAATGAAAGTGTAAAATGACTAAAGATGACTTTTTTTAGAGAATCTAAATGTTTCACTTAAAAAAAATATTCGAAACTGGTTGTTCAAAATGAGTTTAGTTTCATTTTTTTTTTAAACTGAGCCAGCGGAGTCTAGCGGTCTTGCGAATTAGAAAAGACGAAGGTTTTGCGAACTGATAGCTTCTTTTACAAATCAACTACCCTAATAACAGTAGAAGGTGCTTAGTCAAGCATTATGCACAAAAGTTCCACTATTTTTTATTTTTCACTATGAATAGCCTACAGTGCTATGATTAGGCAGGAAAACTTAAACATTGTTCAAACTCGACTGATAAATGATGGAAATATACAGATCAGATAGCCCCATTGTTAAACTCGGCAGTCCTGTAGCACTTGTTTGTCCATTGTAGTATCAAATTATCATTGGAATAAAACAGGTTTTGTCGACAACTTCCCATCAGAAAAGCAGTAGCTCGCGTTTATTTTTTGTATTTATAATATTCCCAAGCAAATTAGAAACAACATGTTTGGAATCTTTGCAAAAATCATACCTGATAAATGGAATTCCCCGTAAGGAATGAACTGATGTAGTGAGTACCGACGTCATTGAAAAACTTAAAAGAAGTTGTGTAGTCATTGGCACGGAACGATTGGACACTATCCCTGTAGTGGGGTAGAACAGTCATGTTCTGGAACGGGTCGATTCGTCCTGCTTGCCTCACCATGAGAACTCTGACGAGCATGTAACGATAATCACCTTTGACAAAGGAAGGGTCTATTCCAAAATACTTGGCTAAACTAGGTGTTCTCCATCCACCAGCAAATGCATGCCAGGGACGATCCAGTCCTTCGATAACAAACCGACGGAAGTACGCCTGAACGAGTTGTTGGAGATCTTCACAAAGGTCAATGTGAAATTCATTGTGAAGCGGTAGACTGTTGTCAGTTGTGAGAAATGTCTGCTGTTGCACACGATATGTAGAGGTATCTAATATTTCTCTGGATGGTTCCAAAAAGATCCAGTTTTGAGTGTCATTGCGTGGTACTACTCGCATACTCAGACTTAAATACCCGTAACGGGGAAACAGGTGCATCACAGCCCCGGGTACGACTGGATGACTGACCCCAGGTCCTGTTCCCCCACTGTACGATGAGGTCGTGGAAGACGCGTGTGCATGTAGATTATTGTTACTTTGTCCATTGCTTGGATTCACATGTCCTTGAGGCAGAGTTCCATGACTTCGACGATGATGCCCACCACCACCGCCACCACCGGGAACGCCTCCACAAAAATTCTTTGTATTCAAGACAATTACTGCAAAGTAGACCAGCACTTTCCACTTCAATGGACCTATCACTCCTTTAACAGGCATGTCACGTGTCCTTAGTAGCTAACACAAAACTTACTATTTGCTGCATGAGAACACGTTTGTCCAAATTGAATTTTTCCGTCATTATTGCATCTTGAGCCACAATAACTTCTTTTCACCTCACTTTTCAATTTTTTACGTAACAGGCCTAAAACTAGTCCACATATTGCCTACATGAGATAACAGCATGACGATTTACAAAGAGCCGCTCCAACCTAACAAGTGATTGCTATCCTCTAGCTTTCATCTATTTTGAAACAAAATTCTCATGCTAAACTTGGTCAAAAAAAACGGAGATAATGTTTAAAATATAGAACTTGATTCTCACTTGTTGGCAATAAATTAAGCTTCGAATTGGCCAGCGTATAAAACCAAACTGTGTAGACTCGGACAAGGTGTCATACATCATTGAAACTGATTACCCCCATTATGTGCTTTTGTAGGAATATATACTACACGTAAAGTTCATATATATTTATAAACCCTAGATAGTTTATCTTATCGTTCTTTTGTTACGAAAAATAACTGTACTATCTCCTTTGGACCAACAATAGTCTACGAAAATAGGTAAGAATAATACTACATCACTAGTTACGCCTTCTTAGTATTAAATCCTGAATAACTAGAGGAGTACATGTTAGCCATTGAAGACCCTGAAGATCACGATGCTGCTAAACATTGGAATCAATTTTTGCTCTGATTTGATGTGAGAAAATTTAGGAGGGCAACTTGAAATCAGAGGAGAATAAAACAAGGCCATGGAACAATGAGTGGGTATTTTTATAATGACGTCCCTATTATCGTAAACCTGGGTTTAGTTATCAAATTTATTGTTTATCACTTGTCCGTATAAATGAAGGAAATTTAAGCGCAGAAACCACATTTGACGAAGGAGGAAAGCCTAATAAAAATGATTTATTTCACTGTGGTCTCCCTAACTTCCGACGAAATAGTTGCACAAACTCGCAGCAACAGCGTACGACAGAAACAACGGTGGAAAGTGCTTTACCCAGGGACAAAGGGATAAAAAATCTTCCCCCAAGCTTACTATAGCACGCACTGACTGAACACGTTGACAGCAAGAATACAACTAAAATTCTCATTGCACCGACATAGACACTCACGCATAGTCAGTGTGAGTCAGTCAACCACGGTTGGTTTCCCCCTTGATTCTCTTTACGAACATCAAATAAATGTAGAAAAGAACTTCATTTAACCATACACCTTGTTCATCTTCAGCATCGTAGGGAACAAACAACCAGGCCACCAGTGGCAATTCGAGAACATATCACCTTTGTTTTTGTTACTTTGAAGCTGTGAGATGATTATTTACACGTTTCTGCGATGAGTGAGTTCCTCCAAATCTTCTCTACTAGCCTTTCTGTTACTGTTACACCTCGAAAAAAAAGTTGGGGTGAATATTTCTAATTCTAGTCTTTCTGAAAAAATGGTACTTTTTTGTTTCATTCTTAATCTTTAAAAAAGAAGGGAATAACTTTTCAAAATGAGTCTCCTGGATTAGGCAAGCCGAAATAGCAGCAGAAAAAGTGCATTTTGTTATCTCTGGCCTTGCTGAGAACATCATCACAATCGCTGCAAGAATCATATATATCGTCATGTATCTATTACGGTTACAAAAAAAGCAACAAAAGTTCGTGAACAAAAAGCACAAAAAAATAGGCGACCCAGTATTTTTTTAGCAAATTGGAGTCCCAATATCTTCTCTCATCTACTATTGCTGTAATAAAGCAGATCAAATTTAGCTTTGTTTTCTTTCAATTATGGCATACTTTGGAGCTATTGTATAATCAATCATCAAAGTTTACATGAACCTGTGCATATGAATGAGGATTCCGACTACGCAATATAAACTATTTTCATCAACACAATTAGAACACAATGCTTATAACGCTTAAGAAGAGCAAAAGGTGCGTAAGATACTTATTTTGTCACTATGTAATCATATAAAGATATTTTTAGAATATATATCAGTGCACTTGTGAGACGCAAGTGCCATTAGTCTTGTTAAATAAAATATGTTACCGTTTCGGAAAAAGTAACAAGGCTTTTCATTTTATCTAAGCACATGATTTAAGTAAGCGCAAGAAACGGCATTCGTGCTGGAGGTATTCTTCCTGCAATGGATAAATACTTTGTCGGTGGATTGGGATCAGGATTACCCATTATTCATTACGACATTACTACAACACATCTCAAACATCACCTATTTTGATTTTTGAGATCTTTACCATTCAGCCATACCTGTATATTGGTTTCTAAACAAAAACATAAATCTTGACCACCACACCGCAACGTTTTGTATCTTTGACCGAAAAGTCCTTTCCCTTTACAACGTTATATAGAACAAACTGATAACATGGAACTGTAGAAAGAGTAGTGAAGCTACGTAGCTTATAAATAATTTACGGATCCTTTTTCTGTGACAAACGTGACATGATTTTATTAATGCCATCAGACAGGTTTTACACTTTCCTTCTCGTACATAAAGTATAAGAGTGTGAAAGGATGGGATAAGTATATAAAGTACGACACATTTGACAGTTTTATGTCTAAATTTGAAGAAGGAAGGTTTATATCACATCCGAAGCGGATATAGATAATTGAAAAGGAAAACTGAATGCTTCTGCATCTTTTAGTGTCAAATAAAAATGTCGGCTTAGAATGAATGAATTGTCAATTTATCAAGGGTAATACACTAACCTTGCCACTACTTAGTCTTCCATGCTTGAGGAACGGTTTACATTTTTATCCAAAGAATGTACCCAAGTAATGATTTCCCAACGCAATATAGTCTGCTTCTTATAAAATGCGTTTTTAGCTTTCTTCACACAAGAATGGGATTCTTTGAAATTACACTCCATGCTTTTTATTTGAAGTTTAGTATAATCATCCCTTTTTGGTAGTAATATTCAGTAATAACCAAGGATGGTTTAATTCAAGATATGGAGTCTTATCAGGTGTTGCTTGCTACATACTTGTATTTTTCCGTACATTGAAAATCGATTGGAGGTGAAAAAATTATTTAATCATGTATTCGGAAAATGCTCATAGAATTCAGATGCAAGCATCAATATTTCATTTTGTAGCATTCGATTTCATGGTTTGACGTAAAAACAAATAGACTAACAATTATACTCTCATGAGACTACATATAATAATTTGAATGAATTTTTAAAATTGGGAGCTACAACGAGATGAATAATAACTGACTAATGTCATGAGAAATTTTGATGGGAACTTCATTTAATTTTATTTTTTTACCAACTAGGAGCTAGTTTTTTTCCACCTTTTCTAGATTGCCGATTTGCTACATCTTTACTATACTTAGAGTTGGAGGATGCTGTTTGCAATTAATTTATTATTGCACAGTACTTAACGCTATTCCTAGAAGGGAGGGGCATGGCCATCCTGCAATACAATACCAGAATTGTGTGAAACAAGTGACAGTGAGTAAATGGATTAAAAACCAGTGTTTACCTGCTGATATGATGTAATGCAACCTAATGCATATTTGTACAAGGTTCTGTTACTATTACAATTGCAATAATGGGAAACGATTGTCGTTGAACAACATTGCCATAAAGCACTATTTAAACTTGCAAGTACTCGAAACATTATGAATTTAACTATACTTCATATAAAACTAACTATCCTTGCAAGCTAACAACGAGAGGCATGCAATCCAAAATACATTCTAACCAGACATACTCTTAAGAATAACAAAGTAAAAAGTACGTCCGCGGAGGCCGTCACCATAAAGTAAGGGGACCCCCAAAGCTGTCACCAACGTTTCTGATCCAAGTTGGATCTCAGGTTTCCCCAAGTCCCTGTAAATTTAGCGAGTGAATGTATAATAAAATTAAATAAAAACCTTTTCTTGACTAAACTTCTTTGTTTAACCATCGAGCAATTACCCTCGTTATTATGTCATTAGGCTCAGTGCATAATATACTGGTTATAATATTAGTTCAAAATATAATGCAGTTATCAAAAGAAGGCAGACATTTTGAAAACTGAGCAGAAATTTAAAGTAAAACAGCCTGCCATATAGCTGAGTATTTTAAAGCATAATTTTGTACGTCTGATGTATGCATGCATATCATGCGTATAAGAGATTCATAATATTATATTCTAGTGTACATTACGAATGGCATTACCAAATTACTCCATACACTACAGGGCTATCTGACAGGAAACATGGCTTTTTCATTATAATTTAATAATATTCGATTTTTATCGCGAGTTCAATGGCATTATAAAAATATGTTTGAAATATTCCAGCGATTTGATGATCAAAGTCTTTTGTCTTATACGTATCAGTATTTAAATCTCTATTACGCATGTCGACAAAATCAAGATACCTTTTCACCTACAACATTAAGTCAGATTTCTGCAACTACACACACGGCAGTTCTAAGCAATGCGTGGATTAATATTCTGCGGCAATAGCAATGAAGAGAAAATCAACTTTTTCATAAGTTTTGAAAAGATCATCTTCATATCACGCGTTTAGTAGACAAATTATGTAGGTGAAAAAAATCAACCCGTCGTAATTTCACTAAAACGAATGAAAGGCCATTGTTTCATTGTTTTACTTGTGCTTGTAGTCATCATTGATTGGTACATACGCCCATCACTGTCCAGTTGAAATTGCGGATACGGGTAGTGCTAGTTTTTACAAAAACAGAGTAGAGAATCCTTTTCACAAAAATTTCTGATATGCATGAGTTCAGGAGTTAATAACCTGATGTTGTCAGTCAGGCAAAGCTGGATTTCCGTATTTTAAGTTCGACTGTTTTTTTTTTGTTTTTGCGATTTTTTAAATCTTTCAACTCAATGCAAAGCCCATAGTATCAATGACTAGCTTATTTTCCTCGCAGTACTCTAGCTCTAGGCTTGGACATGTACAAGGCATAAACCACATCCGGTGATTCAGCCACAGCGACATTACATAGGGTTGGATCATCATCATTATTACATGACTCATTCAAGAGCAAATAATAACACTTTAAGCGTCATCAATCAAGTGGAAGGAAAGATGTTTAAGGTTTTTTTAAATTACTCTTTAAATTGTGTTGTGGGGCAGGATAATTATGATATGATGTAAACATAATATATAGCTTTCGGCAATAGGTAAGACTGGAGAAAAAATATGAGAAACTATCTTTTAATAAAAGATCCGGAGAAATATTGAAATAAACCTGAACTAAAACTTTTGCCACTCTATGATTACAGAAACATAATCATGATTTCTTTAGACACATGGTTTTCCAATCGGAGCTATGTATACACTTACCTCGTGTAAGCATTACTTACCAAAAATATTGCTCACATTTTAGCGATTCTAAGATGTTACATTATACCTGGAAATATCTTTAACATATCAATTCAACATTTTGCAAAGATCAATGCGATATCATGAAAAATTCTGTCCTTGAATCTCTAAATTTGTTCTGGTTTAATATATTTTCTTTTAAATAGTTAGAGAGCCTAATTTGAACTACATAGTAGATTTAACAAATTATTTAGATGACAAAATTTGCGTGTATTTATATTCCCACAAATTAGGGAATGAAAGCAATGAAATTTTTTAAAGGCAATATTAAAAAAACCACTAATACTTTATTTAAACGATTTAATAAATCTGCACGCAAATTCTTGCTCCAGATGTTGGATGCGATATATTCACCTTGAGAAAGAAAAAAACGAAGCTATTTCCAATGCGTAATTATTAGAGAAAATGGCGAACTCAAACTAATTTTTAAAAGTTAATTCGGCAAAATTTGCTGACTACCGTAACATTGGAATTTCACATTTATATAACACCTAATATAATATTAAAACTGAGGATAGTGAAATGACAATTACTTTTCCAAAAAAAAATATTGTGTCAAAGCTTACCTCATAATCAATCAAATGGCTTACAACTTTATTTAGGTGAGCGCATTCTTCAATTCTTCCCTACCTCAAAACCAAAGGAAATTGACAAAAGAACATTAAGCATACACAACATGTTTACCAAACTATGCATGTCACGTTTGGCTAACCAAATTCCTTTCACAAAAACACCCATTATAACATTTAAAATACGAAGTTTGCTTTTTGTAGCGTTAAAAATGTAGATCGTCATATCAATTCATGGCGAAGAAAAATTCAAAAGTGACCACGCGTTTGAATGCGAGGGTTTGAAAAATCATGTTTTGCATCATTTGCAAAGATGTAGGGCAGGCTAGTTGACAAGAAGGGATACCGGAAGGAAGTATGCCAAAAGAAAAGGTTATATTTTTATTATGCCCATACATTGTTAGCTCACAAGCAAGCAAAGAGGAAGCAATAGCCCAAGGCAAAGTTATATTTTGGGAATGACTTGACTTACTTATGCAGATACAATGCTCTACGTATGAATTACTTAAGTAATGTGTAGCACAGTTAATCTACATTAACGATAAATTGCGAGGATCGAAAAAATACCAAAAATTTTGGTATTTTCGTGCTGCAAGTACCATAGTGTACGCATATTACGCTTCATTGTGATGTAGAGCGGAGTGCGTAGGACATCTCGCTTGATTACATATTATATTGTTGGGATGTGCCTGCAAGTATAATAGTTGAGTCAATTTTTTAGCGAGTCGGATGTTTAAAATGTAATGCAACTTTATGAAATACAAAAGTGAGTATGAGAAGATTTGCTCCTCAAATCATTCATTCCAATTTATTATGAACTGTAAACTAGAATAAAAGATCGCCATAATTGTCAGTTAGCATATGTTTGATATTTTAATTATGAATACAACAGTTTTTTGCAGCAGCAAATAGCTCGTGTATAATGGGTAGTGGTTAAACAAACCTAATTTTTTTCTCACAACACTTAACCACATACCATTTAACTAATTCAAATTCAAAAAATGAAACGTCGTCAACGAAAATGCTTTACAATTATAACTGCCATTTAAAAAAATAACCTGAATATGTACAATATGTAATGTAAAATCACTAAGCATTTTAGAAACATTTTACTCAAGCTTGTCACCTGGAATTGCAAACAGTTCATAACTTTACTTTTTGTACACTTTTCATAGGTGAAAAATTGGTTTGGCAAATTTAATTGCACATTTCGAATTAATAAAGGAAATTCTTGAGTACTCCGGCCGGCGATCCAAATTGATTGTCATTTGATTCTCCTTGACCTAATGAGTTGAATGTTAGCACTCTCACAACACGCAAACTAGTCGTTCAGTAGTTATCAAAGGTCAAATTTCATATTTAAAATGCATGGAAAACTGAAGACACAAAAAAAAACGATATTTTTTTATGTTCCCACCTAACCTAACCGACCTAATCTAACCCAACCTAACTTAACCGACCTAGAACCTAACCTAACCTAGACAAACGCAACAAAACAGTAAAAATCAGAACTCATACTTACGTTTTCTTTTGTTTTCCATGTATTTTAAATACAAATTTCGATAATTCCTGAACGCCTCATTTGCGGATTATGAGAGTGGTACCATTCAACTCCTGAGGTCAAGGGAAATCGAATGACATCATATACGGTCAATAAATCGCTGGCCCGATTACTGAAGAACAGCCTTAATTCGAGCTAATTTAGAATACTTCCATTTAATCTTGTAAGTTAATTTTCAACAAATAAAATTTTCTATCATCATTTACTGAATTTTTTTTTCAACTCCGTGAAAGCATTGATCATTATGCAACCAGAGAATTAAAAGAATCATTTGTAGTTTTACGCATAAAAATTTTCATGAGTGGACACTAGGGGAATGTTTGGGTGACCTGTACGAACCCCTGCGGGCATATTTAGACACAGGACGGGAATAATTTTACGCTTGAATTTTTGACAGTAGAATATTATTATTAACATTATTGTCAATGGTTTCCGAGTTAGTTAGTGGATAACGTGAATTTTTTAGAATGTCACTGCTACAGCAGCATTGTACTGTACTCAGGTACTTTATGCTAAAAAGGACAAGTTAAGTACGAACGCATGGAAATATTTGTGTAGCCAAGAATTGTTTAATGAGAAAGCAGGGAGGTAACGAAATGTAATGAAGACAGTGGGTCGGAAACAAACCAGAAGTATGAATAAATGGAGTGATGTTAAAATCGGAAAACATTACGCAGTTGAATATCTGATTAATCGCAATGAAAATTTATTCGCCACAATGACATAAATCCTTTGGCAATATATTTCTACTACAAAAATTTACTGTAATTTTAATTAACTCCATAGTAGGAATTTAACTGCATTCAATCATTGGATAAAAATTGGGAATTTAATTCTCTCTATCAAATACGAAATACACTTTTCGAAGTAGACTAGGCAATCTAAAAAGGCAGTGTGTTCAGCTCACGGTAAATTACTGTATCAAAAGTTGCTGAAAATAGCAATTGTAAAGATAAGAAAGCGAAGATTATGCCTATTACCTAAAATTGCGCATAAATAAAAAGTATTACTTAAATATTAGAAAAGAATTTTTGTGAAAAATGGCATTGTTTAAGATGTTATACATTATCTCTTACTCCTCCAGCTAAATTATTTAAATAGGCAACTGAGACAACAATTAAATGTAAATTCATACCATAGAAAGTATAAACATAAAAACGTATTTAGGCAAAACGTCACAGATAAATTAATAACAATTTTTACAAGAGGCAAATTGAATGAATAACCTGCGGATTCTAGAATTGTTCAGTGATAATTTTGTTTGATTTAATATCCACTAAAAAGAGATTATTGGAGTATTAGTAGGGGCTTAAATCGGAGTTTCCTAAACTTGCTTCCAAGTTACTTTTTCTTTCCTTTTCCAAGAGTTCCCAAAGAGAGCGTATGATGAGAGCCAGAGAGCTGTTGGGATTGAAACTGAATTCGTAGGCGCTGAAACTCTGCAATCTCATCGTCCATTTGTTTCTGATATTCTTCCAACTTCTTCTTATCCTTTCCATTCTCCTCCTTAATTTGATCAAACTTTGCGTGAAGCTGAAATGATTAGATAGTAAATACATATTTAATATTTTGATCAAAGCAAGAGGTGAATCCAGTGCACTATACAGGGAGGAAACTATCTGTGAAACGTACTTCTCTTTCCGCTTCCTTCAACTCTGCTTCTTTCTCTTTAACTCTAAGAATAAACTGTTGTTTCATATCCTCTTCCTTCTGAGCCAATTCTTGCTGATGCAATAACATCTTTTTCTCACAGGTTTGCTGAAAACTCATTGGTTTGTTGTCTGAATCTACGTCACTGAATCCCATCTGCAGTGCAAAATAATAATCAACCTGAACCAATTTAAAAACTTGGGTTTAGTTTCAGCACGTGAATATGAACACCATACCTGTTCCAGCCGAGTTTTTCGATAGAGCTCATAATGACGAGAGTGTGTTTGTTCTCTCATATCTTCCATGTTAGTTCGAATTAACATTTCACGCAGCTTCACAAAGTCGCAGTGAGTTTCGTTTTCAACTGATATTAATAATCAAACCAATTAACCAATACTTTGTAAAATGAGACGCTACACTACTAATCCTAATTGCTAACCTTGTACTGTCCCCCAAGGATATTGCCTAGCTCTGACCATTTTATTCCCAACGCGAACAAATTCACTACTTCCCACTACCGCAAATGGGATATGCGCATTCATTGAAGTATTTACTTCCGAAACACTTTCATCGTCGGTGGGAAATTGATAAATCTTTACACCATTGGAGGTCAGTTCCGACATGATTTTTTCCTGCAACGCAAAGTTAGCCAGCAAGATAGAGAATATGACCAAATATAACTTAACAAATTTTGCACGATTTAAGCTGAAAGAAATAAACCTTGAATTTCTGAAGCTCAGATTTAGAAACGGTGTCCGCCTTGGAGATGATAGGAATAATATTCACTTTGCTGTCTAGCTTCTTCATACACACGAGATCAATCGATTTCAACCTAAAGGAAAAAATTGTAGATATACTTATAACAGTGGTAACTATTACTACTAACAATATTTAAAATGAAATTCGATCCCATACCCATGTCCCGTCGGGCAGACAAAGTACAAACACGCATGGATCCTTGAGTCATGGTAAAGTGGCAGACAGCGTTTAATTTTAAGCTCCTCTTGCAAATATGCTTCAAACTGTTGGTCAATGTAGTCTACAACGGATTTGAAGCTACCTTCTTTATTCACTTGATCACCATACCCTACTGTATCGACGATCGTCAACTAAAGAGAAAAAAGATACATAGCAAATTAATTACATTATGTTTCTATAAGTTGATCTGAATACCGATAAGACATTACTTTCATTTGAACGTTGCTCTCTTGAAGCTCATAGGTATGAGACTTAATTTTTACTGCAGACAAATTGTGCGGGGAGGGCGATGAGTCAAAATTTGTATTAAAAAGAGAATCCATCAGAGTTGATTTTCCAATCCCAGTTTCACCTGGTTTCACAAAATTAAAATATAATTAGTAGAAGTACTAAGTTTACGTTAAGAGCAATTATTTTCAAAAAATTCGTCTCTTACCAATGCATAGAATGTTGAAGACAAATCCTTTCTGCACAGCTTTATTGACCAGTTGATCGGGAAGACTGTCGAAGCCAACGTGGCCTCCCAGATTCAGATTTCTAACTTTGTCCAGCATTTTAAGGGCTGAACCACCTGGATTCTATAGCTTCAATTACTTTTCCAAAGTAGGGTGTTCACCTAATTATTTGAAAAATGCTTTAATGTTTCGCAACTGTACATTTTGAACTAACCGATCTTAAGGTAAAAGCATAAACCAACGGAAAAATAAAAACAAACATGTTCTCAACAAAAATCTAGCAACGGAAAATTATTTCGCCTTCATTACACAAAACTTGAACCATGATTCAAGATCTACTTGACTGTGATCTCATCCG
>JAANSQ010000736.1:0-19631 GCA_036850885.1 Lepidocyrtinus dapeste | reverse complement strand
AAGTGCCCCTTCCTCTTTAAGAAGTTATTTTTTTAAAGGTAATCCTTCGGAATATTTTTGCTGGGTTACGTTCTATTCAAACAAAGAGGAAGGAAAGACTGGAAAGATAAAGTCAACTTCTGTTTTACTTATTTTACATCTCTGTTTTTGTACCCGGAGGAATATATTTTTTTATCCACTGGTCCAGCTTATGCATGGATGAAGGAGTTTTAATATTGTTGATATGGATGATGCTGATGATCACCATCCTTCTCCAGAAAAATAGCCTTGGGAAAAGTATCATCCATATCGTTTTCATATCATCTTGACGATTGTCCATCTACCTTTTTCTTGAACTCTTCCGGTCCACCATGAATATATTAGTGGTACTTCATGATTGTCGAGTTAACTCCTGGAGAACGTTACTTATTCACACTTGTGCCATTGTTGCATAACTGCACGAACGCGATATCACAATGCATGAAAAGGAAGTTATTATCTACAGTAGCGCAACTAAAAGTAATATAATCCACAAGTCCCCTCACGATTCCTTTTACCCATAAGTTGGAATGATTATAATAGTGGTAATGGTTTTTTCTCGGCTGGACAACAATGCATTTTGATTTCCACCTTAATAGAAGATATGAACCTTTTCAAACGTGGCAGGCTTATGTAATAAAGTCTCCATTAAATTTTATTACATCTAACCTTCTTCGATTATTTTTAAGCACACGATACATCCTTACTGTACTGCAATCATTGTACATTCGAATTGTATGACTATTACAATATGACAATATTCCAGCCAAAGCAAAACATCTACTTAATGTACCTATTAAACATAACATGAGCAAACGACACACGAGTATCGGAATAACCCGCGTGAAGGTATGGGATGATAATACAAGTAGATGCTGTTTCCAGCCAGAAGAATAAATAGGATTGTCTGAAAGACTTTGTTCATATTAAGGGTCCTAAGCTAAATTGAATTTAGTTGCCTTGTGTAAGCATGTAGCTGAGCATAAAGCTCCCCTTCAGGCTGTCAGCAGTGAAGGAACTGCATCGTTCTTACATTTTTTATTATCCACTTTGGTCCAGCTTATGCATGGATGAAGAAGTTTTTAGGAAACTTTGAAAAAAATTACTTACTTATCAAATGTACGTACATTTTAAAAACTATTCATGTACACGCGATACTTATTCTCTGAACCAAATAAACCTCGAGAAGATAAAAGATTAAGATGGACTAAAATTTGTCTAAACAGCTGCCCCCTTTTCTTAACATTTAGTTTAGGACGGACGTACTTCCTATCTGTATGTATGTATTGCATCCGTATTTTCCAGTATTCTCGTGTGAACCTCTTGTTTCATTTTCCAATGTTTTGTAATGATCGTGTATGCATGTAAAAACTGATCATTTTTCCTTCATCATCGTATAAATATGCGTTATTATTATTAGTGGAAGGCATGTGTATTATTATAATGTAGATGTACATGATTGTTACTGGTGGTTCATCCTGTTCAAGAACCTACGGACTCTGTTGCCTGGCACATTCAATGCCAGAGCTTGCGTATGGCAGTTCCAGTTAACTGGATTGCACTGCTTTTTCAACAAAAAAGCATGTGGAATCAAGGAAAATTTATATCTTTTAGAAAAATGTTTGAAAGGATCCAATGCACACATGCCATATTTCATAAGTGCCTTTTTAAGAGTATTATCAGTTTTTTAGTTTTTTTCTGCTCCAAAAAGTAAAAAAAATTCCTAAGCCAGAGATTGAAATTCCTCTTTTGAGTTGTTCAAAAGAAGAAAAGAGTCAATTNTTCTTCAACACTTGCGTAAATTTTGAAATGTGTACAAAAACGGTTATTTTAAGTTGCGTGAGTCTGTTATATTTTTACCCGTGGCCTTGTTAAATGCCGTAATTTTGAGTGTAGGATCGACTCATGATATTCATGAGTTTGGGTTTTGCCTCAGTTTCTTCATTATTTAACTGTTAGGTTGTTACATCTTCTATTGGCAGCTTAATGTTAAATTATAGCCATTTTTTGTTAGCGAAACAATATTTATTCGTGAAGTGGTGGCCGTTTAAGGCTAATTCCTCAATAACTTTTTATGGCTTTCTTACTTGATACTTCAAAGTTTTGTGGTCTGGTTTTTTATGTTGGGAAAATAATTTTGGGATGTACAAGATTTCGTTGGATTACATTTTGCCAATGCAAACAAGGCAAAGACTAGTATCAACCCAACTGTTGTTATATCGTCTCCTTCTTTATGATAATTAATGTGGAACTGTTTTCCGTTAAGTTTTGTGGTCTGGTTTTTTATGTTGGGAAAATAATTTTGGGATGTACAGGATTTCGTTGGATTACATTTTGCCAATTCAAACAAGGCAAAGACTAGTATCAACCCAACTGGTGTTATATCGTCTCCTTCTTTATGATAATTAATGTGGAACTGTTTTCCGTGAAGTTTGTCTCTTAGCCTCGTTTTCCTCAAAAGGATAGTTTTCACGTAGCCTTTCTTGTGAAATATTTTTTGAGCATTTCTCACCGACCAAAACTTAATATGTTGTGATTTGCATACAACCTAGGATGGAAAATTGTAATAAAGGATTGGATGAACCGAGTTATTAAAGTTTTAGGATGGTCCCTTTTCTAGTTAGCACATAATGAAATTTTGTTGGCTGGCCTGGAAAATCGGTACGCAGGAAGGAATGTGTGAACAAAGTTTCAGCTAGTGGAAAATTAAAAACCTTTTTTCTCCTCTTTAATCGACCTTCTTGCAAAAAAGTGTTTCTTTTTAATGTTGATTCACCTTAGAAGAGCAAGTTCAATTTTATACCAACAACGGTAAAGTTTTATACACTATTTGTTGTTCTACTGCTGTTTCTGGCTTGTTGGTTGGGAGTTTCATTAGACGTTTTGCATACTTTGATAAAGAAGGAAGTGACGAGCAGTTTACATGCACCAGAGATTTTTTTCCTATTGTGCGCGAAAGAACTTAATATTGTTGGGAGGCAAATTTATTGCACATGAGTAAACTAAATAAGACTCTGTTGGTTTCTAAAGTGTGTTTTGTTTACTTTGTGGCAATATTCTGTGCGATATAAACTAATATCACTGATTAATATTTGAGTAAGCGTTGCATTGCATCACTTTCTGCATCATAATTTTGAATAATACCGTAGCTAAAAGCCGCTCTCCAAAGAAGAAGCAAAACTAGAAACTCTTACTTGACAAATATGTTCTTAAATAAAATTTACGGTATATATTTTTTCACCCTCCATGACACGTCATTGTGACTTATTGTTATTGCAGTGACATTTGCACCACCCTTACTTTACTTAAGTATTTCCTTTCGTAGACGTTTTTTACAGAATTCGAGGGTTTAAGCTAGAAACTGTTTATACTATTAAGTAAGGCGTTAGAATTTTCGCTGAGGAAGGGAATGCAGTTTTTCCAGACAGACAACTAAATTCATGAGCTTTTTTACTGCTTTGTATGGGAAATTTAGCAGGGGTGTAATGGTAGCTTAAACTTTTGTAAATGAATAAACTAACATATAAAAGACATAAATATTGATAACTATGTTGGCTTTTAAAAGTTTCTGTTCAGCCGGTATATAGCCAATAAATAAAAAAGTTTAGACACACTTAGAGTAAAAAAGTCCACCTGTTATCGGTTTTCTATTTGAGCTATGGTCATCAAATAATCTCATCAGTTCCTTACCCACTGTAGATGACTTCAGCAAAGTTGCTTTTTTGCTTTGAAGGTATTCCTCAATTCAAGGTATCGCGAGTTTTGGGAAAATGCCTTAGGTAGTTTTTCTTTTCATGGCGTTGCATTACTAGCATGACTTAAAGTCGTAAAAATCCTACTTGAGTTCTTGAGTATTCTTCTTAGAAGGTGCGTTACATGTTCATCAGAATCATCAGTAGGAATAAGGCTAGTTGTGATGATTAAAATGCTGAGGATTTCAAATAAAAAATGCCATAAAGGCAGATTAATGCTGAATGGAGAAATTCTGGAAACTCGAAAATTTTACTGTGATAGATAAGCATTGAGGGATCTTTGTTCGATTTACTTATGCTTAAGTAATTACGGCTAAATATATCGTGTGATGCCGTCTTCTCAACATTCTACAGTAATAGCAACGGCGATATAATTTTTTGCTTGATTGCACAATGACTTTGCATATTTTCAGCATAAAATGTAGATAAAAAGATATTTGTCCTAACATTTTAACGGGAAGAATGGAAAAGCGTCCCTAATCTTCGTAATAGAGTTCTTTGGAGCAATTGTTCACCTGAAAGTACATATAAAGTGGCTTTAAACTGTAAAAGTAGCTTGATGCAAATTATCTCAAGGAAAAAATACCTGCCATTAATGTACTTATACGGTCATGCTAAACAATACAGGTAAAGAGACATGTTAACAAACGGAGGGAAATATATGTGAGCGTATGTAGGTATTATCCGAAGTTATGTGGTGAATGCAATGCAGCGCTGACGTTTCCTATGATTTCATCTTTGAAGAACAAGTAGAATATTACACTTTTTTTTGCTGTTTTACTGATGATGATGGACTTCCCCTTTTTACTTGTGACTCATTGTAGTTCACTAGAAGATTGTTTTCCTGCGGTTCCTTCTTGACTTGTTCATGTCTGTGGTACGTGCTTATTTATATGGTAGACTTGAGGGGGAAAATAAGTTTCATACAGTACAAGTTTTTATTCCCTCTTTGTGTTTCCTTTTTGGCTTTTGTTCTGAAGACGTAAGGAGTCTAAAATATTTATGCGAACTTTTGCATTTCCATTCCAATTTACTACTTTTGAAACTAAAACCAAGCCTCAACTTAGATTCCTTACATTACACATGGTGGTTTAAATAGAGGGAATATCGTCATCATCAATTCACACAAACAATATTTAGACCTAGTGCAATGACGAATGATGGTTGGCTGAGTACGAAAATTGCCAAGTCTGATTTTATGTGCACTTTCGTCAAAACCTATTTTGCTGGTTGGTTCGTCCCACGAAGATAAAAAAAATCTGTCTTTATTACAGGATCAACAGTTGTTTATATCGCAAAATATTTGTGAATTTTTTTGTGTACAAAGTGTTTATATAATGCCTACGTAGGAATATGTATGTATTTGTTTGCAAATTCGTTGGCAATCTACTAGAGTTCGAATCACTTATTACCATCTCTCATCTCGCAGCCTTATCACAACTCTTTGAATAAGCGTGACAACAACAGTTGGTGGATGGATGAGATTTTTTGGTTGTGTAGATTACACAGAGACTGCATTCTGTATGCCTCTGTACGGTAATAAGACCGAACCAAAAAGATAAGTGTATTCAATGTCTTTGGTTTTGGTTTCCCTCGTCAGTGTAGATCGAGTAGTTGAGAAGTTTCATGTTTTCAAATGTGCGAAAGTATGTGAGATGTGTAGTATTAGAATTTACTCAAGTGTTGGTAATTATTAGAGTAACGTTTTCTGGGATTGTTTGTGGCGTCGGTGATTTTTCAAGGCGTCATGTTTCCTCCGTGTAGGTATGCAGAAAACGCTACCTTTTTGTGAAGGCTCACTTGCTCTGTCATAGAAACTTGACAAGAGAATAAAGAATGAACTTGCCGAAACTACAAGACATCCTGAAATGCTTACTTTTGAATGGAACAGTGTAAAATATTATTTTGAATATGGAGAGGTATCTGAATAGAGAGAAGATTACATTTTATTGAGTTTTTGAACAAGTATACGCATTTTTTCCCAATAGAAGAAGGAAGATGAATAACTATTATTGAATCAAAGTTTTTATGACATTTGTCGACTCTTGAGTTGCTTTTCTTCGTGACTTGTGTTGATTCCTCAAGAGATCATAAAGTCCAAGAATATTAAGAAGTTCTTCTGGCAAAAAAATATCTTGGACTGAATAGGGTGTGCACAAAATAATGGATGGTGATGAAATGTATATGTTTCTTTTGGGAAGAGTGAGTAAATTATGAGATATTACTGAACCTGCTGTGATTTTTCTATTACGTTTGGAGTTCCTGTAAGAACGTAAAATATATTTTTGAAGGTTTTTTTTCCCTTAGCTTCCATTTTCCAAATGTGGTAATCCAGTTGTCCACTTAAACTCGTGCATGTGTGTGTGTTTGCTTGTTCCTTAGTCATGTACTTTGTTTCTCGACTTCGAAATTGTGTGTACAGGTTTTATACAAACTGTGAAAATCTCATTATTTCCCTACCACGTCCTTCTGAATTTCCTTTAATCTCTTTTGAGCAAAAACTTTTAGCCATTTTAGAATTTACTTAAGTGCCCTTGTCCTTGTACACTTTACGTCGTTTGTGTTGCTGCATGATATTTTTGAGCTATGAGTTTGCTTCACTTAAGTGGTGGAGGTTTACTTGTAGTAAAAGTTTACAGAGAAAGTTATGTGGTTAGCAGAATAAACATCCCAAATGAATAACATACGAACAAGGATCAAGCGCCGGAAAGAGGCGCTGAGAAAGAGTCATTACACCACCGAGGGCTCATCCACCTCTAAAAGTTCTTCGGTGGAGGCAGACTGGCAATTTGTGAATTTCAATCCAGGCCTTTTTGGTCCCAGAAAGTCCCTAGACAGTTCTGACTCTACAGCTGCTCTAATACATGGAAGTATCTCGGGCTCCTTAACAAATCTGTCTGTATCAGATTCCCCATGCAACCAAACCAATTTATCTGGAGGTGGAGCATCATCATCTTCTACTTCTTGCGTAGCCTCCACGGAGGATTTTTACGAGTTTCCCACGAGCACCAATTTAAAACAAATCATTTCACCAACGCGTAATGGAAATGGTGAGAGCAACGGAAAAGGGAGTCCTACCCCTAATCCTTCCCAAATTGCATCCGATAGTAATACGTTGGATCAGCTCGTGAAACTCTGTGAGAACGCTACTCCTATTCCTCGTGAGAAGAAGGAGGGATTAAGTGGAGGTCACGGCAGAGATCCAAAGTACTTACGGCATAGTATCACCTCGGCATTTGATCTTTTACCTAATCAGTTCCAGGTTCAAGGCCAGTATGACGGCCACCATATGCCTCTCCATCATCATAAGCAACAGAAAGCTACATCTTCTGAAGAAATCAAATTTAATAACAGAACAAACTCTACAGACTCTGTTGCAAAACTTTCCAAGTCGAATTCTATCTTGTCAACTGCATCATCATCTTCTGCTGTTTCAGTGTCATCTTCAAAGCCTCTATCACGGAGTTCTAGTAAAAGCAACCAAATTTCAGTACCAACCTCCAAGTTTTATGTTCCTTACTCCCCGGCTTCCCGACCTCCTCTTCCTTTACCGAGAGAAGCAGCATTCGGTCTTGTGAGTCGCCCTCATTCCTGGGATGCTGAGTCAGGAACATTGGTTATCAACGGCCGTGACATCGTTTATCCAAAGAAAAATAATAATGTCAGCCCAAATGGAACTTCTAGAGCTGTCACTTCCTCATCATCTTCTCTTACTACTAGCCAAAATAATTTAAATTCTGTGTCCTCTTCTGTAAATGACAAGAGAAAGAGAAACTCGTACAATGAGCCGTATAACAGGAAACTGCCAAGTCAGTCAGTTTCTCCATCGTCATCAAAGTATAATATTTCTCCAAAACGTATTCCACATCCACCGCCATTGCCTTCATATTCGGTAGATGAGAGTGTGGTCTCCCAATTTCCTTCTAGAACCAGCTCCACTTCTTCTATTCACAGTCGACCGTTACCACCACCACCAGCTCAGGCTGTATCCTACAAAAATTTCTCTGCCGTTGGATCCTTATGCCTAAGTTTGCTTGGCAGTAGTCATGCATGTATGTATCTTAGACAAATCTCGAAAAATTAATTATATTACATTAATTTAAAGAATAATAACTAATTTCCTTTGGCGTCGATGATTTTCTTCTTATGTGGATTACCCTCCACTCCACTGAATGGTTTTTTATGCTATGATGTTTCAAATGAAAATCAAGCAAAGCTCTTACTTTTCATTATGCATTATTCTCAGCAGAATTACTAAAGAATGGCACATGCCGAGAGTCTTACTGCTTTCGTTTTCAAAACAGACAAAAAGACCTGTTTGTGTGCCTGTGTGAATTGACACTTTAGTACATGTTCGACAATGGGACTTGTACGATTTTCTTTTACGATTTTTGTTAAAATAGGTCACCTGTCTTAGGTAATTCTTTTACCTGCTGCTGTTTTCAGAAGATGTTTTTTTACATTCTTATAAATTTTACATTAAGTGAGGTTATGTCATTTGTGCGTTCGCCTTTTGAATTCCTTCGCATTTTCATGTTGGTAAATAATTGCGTCTAGAAATCTTGTCTTTTAATGTTTGACAAGAAGATTAAAAGTTTAGCGAGCCGTAAACATCTTGGCTTTTCAGATATCCTTTTTCATGTAAAATCACATTTAAACATTATTGAGGATGAAATTCATCTGTGAATTGAATGAAGTATGATGGTATTTATGTTGTGGCAGGACTTGAGCCGTATGGAATTCATCTCGAGTTTAAGAGATGCGTGACCTCTGTGGTGTCAAATAAGTTGAAACTCCATAAATTTGTATTTTATACTTCACCGCAGCATTTGCTCTTTGAGTGTTTGAGTATCAGCACTCTTACACTTTAAAATTATGAAATCTTAACGATTTCAATGAAGTGTTAGCATCATTAGTTTCTCACCAGTTATGTTTTATGGCAGGTCATCGAGTCTAGTATTTGGTAGTACATGGTTCAGTCGGCTCTCTCACAGTTTTATGTGTCAGTAAAAAAACTGATCTTAAAAAGTAAAGAAGCAGCACTCATTTTTTGTACGATTATTTATTTTTTGAATGTTTATCCATTATCCCTTTATATCAGAAATGCCGCATGTAGATTTTGATGCGTAATATTAACTAATGCGCAACTGCCTTGGGTTAAAATTCGGCAGTTGTATTTTGTAATGCAAACATTATGAGGGATTTTCTTCAGAAGTAATCATTATATACGCTGGGAAGTTGCGTTTCACTTTTTTCTCAAGATGAATCTTTTAAGAGAAGCTTCTGGGCTTGGCAAATTTCTTCTGTTCAGAATTCTTTTTTAATGCCAACTCATGTGCATCAATTTGAGTTAATGAAGTAAGCTAAGCTTGTAGCGAGATAAGAAGATGTTAATTTTTTCATTCATAACTTAGCTACTGTAGACATTAATGTAATTGCCGTGCACTTATTGTCAGTTGTCGCATCCAACTTTTTATTTTTATTAATGGCGACATACATACATTCTGACAATGAGTTGATCAAATGTTATTTTTTATTTAAGTTATTCACTAATGAAGAATTAGGAAGTGCTCGAACTCATCGTGCAGGAGCATTGTACAAAAGTGCCTCCCTCCAAGCTTTATATCACATATAAGTTTATAAACACTACGATTTTAATTACTCGGGGAAATGATTATCTCAAAAAAATGACGATAACTTTAATGAGTAACCTATGTAAACAAATGAACACGTCATAACCATTAAGATTACAACTTTGATCTAAATTATATAAAACTTTCCCTAGAACACTTTACTGGTTACCTGTAAACGTACGTCAAGTCATTTCGTTTTCATTCAAAAAGTTTGGAGAAAAAATCTCAACAGAATGTTGCATATCAGGTTTCCAAAATAGGATTCATACAACATAAGAAAATGTAAACTTCGTGTGAGATCTCTTAAAAATTCTCGTCTGATCAGGTTTTTCTAGCTGTAGTGTCATGTAAAACAAGTAAAGGTTCAGTTGATGATGACGAGCCCAACATGTAATTTTTGTAATAATATTTACTACAAGGAAAAGGATAAACCCTGTATTACTTTACAAGTCTAATGAGCTAAAGTTTTTGCTATACCAGCTGAAATGAATTGACTAAATTATTTAATGAAACATTGTCAGCAAACGTAACCAATGAACCAGTTTGAGACAAGATTTATAACGAGTGTTTTAATAATGCTTTTACTTTTATTTCAAAATAGGTGACCGACCTTTGACTGGCTCTGGAAGTAGCGCGAGCAACTTGAAAGGAGATCGTAGGCCTGACACTTTGAGTGAAGAGCGACTGGAGAACGATGGACTCGTTTGTGAAGATGAGGAAGCGGATCGGTAAGCTTTTATTTTTCTATGAATTAGTTACGTTGGAAATTTTAAAGAGATTGAGGGTAAACGTGAGACAACTTGAACTGCTGTCTACTTATTATCTGTAAAACCAAACCACATTTTGCTGCTTTCCTTACCCAAGAATGATTTTGTAGATAAATCTATCTCGTGAAAATAAAAAGGAGACTTGAACAGTCATTTCCCCACATTGTTTCATTCCTCCCGACACACCCTCTTCTATTTCTCATATCTTATTCAACTGCGGAATAGAGTGAAAAAGTTGATTTATGAAATTCATAAAAACAATAGGTCCATAGGTTTCTTCATCTTCCGTTAGGACTTGTTCATTATTCATTTGATATAAAAGGAAAAGCATGTCTAGTGGGTTGGACAGTTTTCTCTTAGTATTTGCAGTCTCTTTTTCCCTTGGCACCATTTCTTTCTGCATGATTGTTTTGCCATGTTTAATTCATTCTCATCACTATCACTCTCCTTCAGCCACTCTACTCTTGCTGGAAGCCTGTGGTTTGGCTATTTGGTTACACTTCCTGGACTAAAAGTCTCCCTGTTATGAAATAGATACGGAACAAGAGAAACTTTGTGCGTTGTGTGTTTTATTGTCAGATCAAGACTGAAAGTTCACACATGATTTAATGGGAAAGGGTAGAGGAAAGAAGTGGGAAAGTCGTAAATCAAAATATTACGTAAACTATATTCTGTTCAAGTTTTAGAGCTGCTAACAACAAAATGACTTTCGGAGACTTGAAAGAAATACTAAACATCTCTCTCTTTAGAGACCTTAAAATGAAATATGAGTCATGAGATAAGGACAGCATTATTGCATTGTTGCGTTGCAGTAAATATGCGCCTGAAAACTAGTCGTAGCTACGCATCATCTAGATTATCTAACGTGACGCAGATTGATTGAAGATTAGTTCACGAAATTAGTACTGTATCTGTAAACATGATTCATGATCTACTCATTTTTTGACCCGAGTGACCCAAAAAGGGATCATGATTTCTTTTCTGAATTTCTAATTTAGTCGAGATATTCGTGCACTTTAGGCATGTCCAATTCAAAACTAGATACGTGTGGTTTTTTTAGTTAATTTAAAAAATTGTATGATAATTAGTATTGACGCTAAACAGAACTTGCAAGAAGAGAAAGAGCAGCTGGTTGGTGTTTTCTAAACTTTACCAAGAGTAGTGCATATCCATTAGCATTATAGTAATTTGTTTGGAGCTATTCGCTCTCTTGGAAGTATTGTGGTTTAGAGGAAAAGATTGTGGTCATGTCTGTTTTTCCTTAGACTAAATGGGTTTTGCAGAAGGGCTTCATCCTATTTGGAGGATTCTGTGTGTGGAGTACGCTAAACGCTAGTTGTCTGAATTAAAGACACAATTACTATGAAAGGAGGAGTCATTCATGCATAACCACGATCCACCAATCCAATCATATCAGCTTAGGGTTTTCTGCATGTTTGAGTCGGAAAAAATTGCGATACATTTTAGATATTAGAAATTAACTGAATAAGTAGAGCAACCTAGAGTGTAATAAACATTTCCCTATTTACTTTAATGTTTCAGTTGGGCAAATGTTTTTCTGGAATTTCCACGAAAATTTCAACTCTTGTGGCATCCATTTTTTAGGGTTTATATCATTAAATGTTTTACGTTGTAAAATATTCCATCCATATCACGTCTGAATTTTCATGCTAATGTGATGCAATGCGACTAGTTTTTCAGTAAAATATTTTCCTCCAAGAATACTCTTATCTCACTGTCATTGCAGATTACTACATCCTTTAGAGTTTGACTTTTCTGAACGAATAGGTATTTAAAATATTCCAGAAAACTTCCAGAAGTGACCTAGTTGTATCGTAGGTATTTGGTGAAACTATTGTGATGTGCTGCAACTAAAATGTGGAGGTCGTATGTTGGACCTCGAGGTGAGCTAGTTCGAAGGAAGAGCATTATTTGCAACCATCATGCTCTTTGTGAAAGATATGGACTTGAGTGTGGCTCGTTTATGAGGTATCCGGCTTATCTTACTGGAAATCTGTAGGTTTTTTCGAACGCATTGCTTTCATCATCTAGATTTTTCTTGTTCTTTCTTCATAATTTAAGAAGAGAATTGCTCAAAATCCAGGTCTTCCATAATATATGATACAAGCTTACTAAAGAATAACCACTCTGTTTCATATATATTTATAATTGGTACACGACAGTCTGGAGACTTTTAAAAAATTCACTATTTTATTTTACTTGTTTGAATAGCGTTCGACATGAGCCAAAGAGGACATCCAATGCTGTAGGACGATCTGAAAGTTGTAAAGAGCCGCAAAGGGTAAGCTTTTGTTAAGAATATCGATTTACTTCTTAAACGACTACATTTTTATTATCCATAATATATGGTAATTTTATTCATAATCTTATATTTTTTCTCTTTTCAGAAGCAAACTCGGGAGAGAAGAAAGCATAGTGACCCCAATTTAACCTCTAAGTCAAGGTAAGCTTAAGAATTTCATAGTAGTTCCACAACTTAAACCATTCTTCAAAAAAAGAATTCATTTTCTGACGTTCAAAAATCGAGATAAAAACGAACACATCAAAAACGACAGCATACATCCTTTCATTCAGCCCATTTTTAGCTTTATATCTGAAGAGGAAGACATCTCTTAAGCTGTTTACATAACGAAACGATTCCTAGAACAAGTCATGTTATCTTTTTTTTTATTTTTCCGGTCGAGTTTTTTATAACTTCACTTACTCCCTCTTATCCTTTTGAGAGCATGATGTCTTGACAAATGGAGTCAGTTAACGAAAAAGTACAAAAATAACTGAGTAACTCCAAGTCCATCGAATCCATTGTACTCGTAAAATATTAAGTAGGTAAAATATATGAAGTGCATCAAGATCTCGATTTAACTCTTAAATGAAGTAAAAAAAAGTAGTTAGTTTTCCAACACTTTATCATATTCGTATGTTTTGAAGATATTGGACACAGATGGAACCACGAGATTCATTTGAAACAAACCTTGTATCGCCCCATTAACAGTGGTTAGGCTTAGTGGTCACAAAAGGCTAGCATGTCCATGTCCTATTTAAAGTTCTTTGACTGGAGTCTTTTACAAATAATCTTAGGTGTTTCCAAACCAACCTTACATCATCATCACCAGGTGTTTATCATCATGACCATGGTTTGGCCTACAAAAAGCCTCTAGGAACTTGCCTACTTATTCTGCTTTCAGTGCTTGATAAACCATCAGGAACTTTTGTAGAGCATTTAGGTCAGCTTGATTTCCTCTAAAAAGGGAAAAAGATGTATGAAACCAGAGGTTTCAGGGCTTCACATTTGCTGTAATGGCAAAAGTTTTCAGAACTCTAATATAACTACACCAACATCATAATTTCCTGGTAAAGTTTACACTGTAGAATCAAGTTACATTTTTTTATCCAACCAAACACACACACATGTGGCCAGACAAGTCATGACTTTTTCTGACTTGACAAGTGAGTTGAGTACATAGTAGTTTTCAAGGGTAAAACTGTGATGCTTTTACTGACGAGAGTGAAATGAAGCCAAAGCCAACAATTTTATTAAGACAGGATAAACTGTCCTGTTCTTGTGAAGAATTTTACCTTGTTAGAGTTTGAGTGGCATACAGATTTTTTTTGACGATGCTGTTTTATTATTGTTTTAGCTGTGTATGGTTTAGGGGAAAATATTTTATGAGGACCTTCCCCATGTTTTTAAAACCTTGCCACACACAAACTATGAACTGTAAAGTGAGCGATATTTCCTCTTCCTCAAAGTTTATAATGGAATCAAACCAATAACAACAATAAGAAAGCATAAAAATATCATTTTTATTTTAAATGGGTTTACACAAGCAACGTCGCAGATTTTTCATAATTTAGTTCCTTCAGCCAGCTAAGTGCGTGGCGCTTAGTTCCTTTACTTTGGCAACGTAAATATGAAGTTAACTTAATGTGTTATACAGTATTGATATAATTGATGCTTTACATTAGTATTATTATAGTAAAGAAGGCGTTGTGGTGATGATATTATATGGTGTTGCGGAATGGGGGTGGTATGATAGGCAATGATTTTGATGAGTGGCCTAGTTTTCCGGACAACCTTGCGAACTGTAAAAAACAGTGGCACTGGAGTTGAATAGGAAAAAATTTGGTGGTAGAGAGCAATAATGTGGCACTCACAATCAGCTCTAGGATGTTGTACAATGGTACAATAAAGCGTGTCATAGCTCGTTTCCAACTGGCAATAATAATATTCATTACCCTCGTATGAAATCTGTTTTCTTCTGTTGTACTACAAAAGTTAAGTAGCATTAAAGAAAGTAACGGAAAGGGAAAAAATAGTGTTTTTGCGACTATGTTATGTGAAGTCTTGTAATAATGATGATGATGTGCGATGATGGCAAGCTAAAATGACTCTGCAGATGCCTGATTCATTCGGGAAATGTGAGGGTATGGCGCCAGTCTTGTCAGTCTCCCTTTTTTACCTTCTCGCTTTGGCTGACTCCACTCTCTGACATTTTTGTTTGCTGATCTGATCCTTCTAGTAGGTTATTAGGAGAGTGAGTGTACTATTAATGAATCTAAGGTGAAAGTCTTATATGATATAGGGGATTTTTTTATTTCTTCTTCCTATTTGACTGATTAGGCCATTTGAGTAGGTATATTACACATTACACTAAACAATTGGGTTATCATATCGTCTTGGAGTTTTTGCCACATGCCTCTACTGCCTCTACTCTGCCGCTTTGACCACCGCTGCTTGTAAAGACTCTCCCGGAGAGTATGAAATATATACTGGAGCCCGTTTCATCTGCATTAAGGAATGCTTTAAATGTCATCATCAACATATACTCTGCAAAAACAAGAGGAATAGACGCAGTAGTGTAGGTGGCTTCTATGTTTTATCTTCTTCTAAAGTATAATGAAAATCATGCATGAGAAGAACATTCTTGTCTTGAAAAGTGTTTGATATATTTGCATGACTTGTGTAAACTATACATGTTCGCGGAAATCGAAATAATGGTAAAGTTTTACTAATGAATTGAGCATGTACATATGAATGCGCTTAGATTTGATGGAAGAAAGTTGCAAAGGTTTTATTACTAGAGTCCATTGAAGCGGTTAGTAGGAGAGATGGAAAGTGGTCGGCAGGTGCAGTTTTGGTGAACACTGCCAAGGCGATAAAATACTTACATAAAGTGTTTCACTTCACCAGATCAGTAAAACTCGGAAATAGAATTTTATTATTACTAATCATATTTGGATTGGTGTTGTTGACGTTTTATTTATTTATTTTTCTTTTGGAGATTCATCTTCATAGGGAAATCTCTTGAAGTAGAATAGAGATTTATTTCAACGATTTGATGACTGTTTAGTAAAAAATATTAATATTAAGTTGGCTTTAGTAATGTAGTCCTGTTTTACTTGAAATGAGGCTTAAGCGCCCAATAAAGAGTGAAGCCAAAGTGAGTAGTTTTATCTGAGCAAGGAAAAGTTGACGCGGAAACGAGATGTTGAGTAATGTAGTTGGTGATGTTGAAAAGGAAAGGATTAGTAGAAATGTCAATAGGAGCTTCCACAAAATGATATGGAAATTCGTTGGTGAAAATGGAAGTTGCGCGTAGATATACCTACATGTGAAGGTCTTCTGTTGAGATTCAAATTCCAAGGTTTTTTCATCCTTAATGTGATATTTAAAAGACGGACGACATAGTACTCTCAATCCTTAACAGAAGAGAAGCCTCTGATGGGTATTGATGTGGCGTTGAGAACACAAAGCACATAGGAACTTTTCTAGAATAGAATTCCATGTAAAGTATCGCTATCGCAAGTACATACAACCAGTATCTTCGGATATTTTCTTTAAGAAGCTTTTCTTATGAATATTAAAGCTCATTGTTAGGCTCCCGACAAATCTACTTAACTTCGGATGGATGGCTTGTTGAAGTATTCAGTAAAAGTTTTCCTCATTTTTTCTGGAGTGATCGCGTGTGCATAATTTTTTCACGGCTTTTTTATGCTAATCTGTTTGATCTTTTGGTAGGATTGGAAGAGAAAAGAGTAAAGTCAGCTGCCAAAAAAGAGCGACAAGATCACTGCTGATACTATACAGTATTCCATGAAGTGAAGCTACGTTTTTGAAAGTAAAATTTGTAGCAGCTGCTTCTATGAACTTAGCTAAAGATTTTGTTGTACTTCCTTAAAAAATATATTGAATTAAGTAAGACTTTTTTTTGGGGTGACGAGAAAAAATGATAAACTTTGGTATTTCTTGAAGTTTGATGGCTCATATTTTTAAAAAAACTGAATCAATACAAGTCATCTCATGTCATTTGATGAATATTTTTTTCAGAAGGAAGAAGTAAAGATGACATGAGTTAGGTTAGTAATTTTATTTCTTGGTTGGAGACGGTTGTAAAAAGATAATCATGTTGTGTCTTTTTAGGATACATGCCTGACTGCATGATATTCGTTAGGGTGCAATAAGATAGGGCTGGTCTGCGGAAGAGTTTAATGATGCCAATGAACTTTTGCTTAGGATTGCGGTAGCAAAAGTAGCAACATTTTTTAGGTAAAAGATGAATTTTTTAGTGTACTTTATATATTAAAGCTGAATTTAGTGCTTCTGAATTTTTCTGCAAAGTTATGGCTTGTATTAAAAGATATTTTGCATATTTGATTTGATGGATGTGGTAGGAGGTGAAATAAGGGGTAATTTAAAAAGCCTATTGGAATATTTTAGATGTAATGCAACCGGGGCATTTTGAGCTACTCTTCACTGCTGCAATTAAATAAATGGTGAAAAGTGATTCATATAGCAATAAATCCCAACTTGTTTTGTTTTTGCGTCCCTCGTTGGTATGCAAAATATTATGCAATAACATGCCATTCATATTTTATTAGTTGGATATAGAGGAGAAACAAGCGTGACGTAGTAATGTGGGCGGTGAAAGCATTTCCCGAACAAAACGTTGAGTTGGCGGAGGGTTGAAAACACTCATGTTATATGCCACGAGAAATAGTGAAAAAAATGCAAACTCATACTTCATTCATTCATTCTTATGAGGTCAGTAGTAGTGAAGGAATTTTTTGGCGAAGAAATAATCTAAAAGCATATACATAGTAATAAAGGCGGACTAATCCCTTAATACCTAGGTGTATTTCATTCTAAATACCAACATTAGAATGAACAATGTTGTATTGTATAACGTTCCTTTATTTCCTACTTGCTCTTGTCCATTTCCTAACTTGGCTAATAAAATGATTTTGCTTTTGTAGTAAGTGTCCTTTTTCATGTTCTCTTGGATAAAATAGTTTTCACGAGATAATGGTCTCCTCCTGTCTGATGTTCTATGTCATGATTACGTGATACTCTTTTTATATGGATGGATTGTTGTGGTTCAGCCCACACTTGATTTCTTCTCCTTAGTCATTCTGCTCAGAAAGAAAAAAATATTTCTAATGTCGTTGTGGAAAAGTAGAACACTTGAGTCCAGTGGAAAACATATATACGTCATAAAGGAAGTCAGCTGCGGTGTACGATTTGAAAAATAATGAAGACATCAAGCGAAAACGACAAACCAGGCACCAAACAAATGTCCAGATCTATAACATTAGGCTTTGTAAGCCTCCCAAAAAGAAATTGCGGAGGTGGTATGATGATCCTCAAGGAAAAAGAGTCAAGCCTATGAAATAAAATGCCCCTGAAATTTAAATGCTTTCTAGATATCAGCAGAAATGATACGGTGTAATGATTACAGATATCGGATGAGATTTTTGTGTTGCAAAGTGGGGTGTGCTATCATCGGCGGACATATGCATACAAGATAGTATAGTTAAGCTTGATAATGTCAACCTTTTTCTATTGCATTATAATTATGTCGAAGTAGAGAGAAAAATGTGCAGAGCTCGTGCTCTTGGTGGTATGTGTGTGGCGCCTTTGTATCAACGAGCATAAACTTGATATTCCATTAAAATATCAAACCAAGTGGTTAGATGCCATGTTCAAACTAATTTTTCTTGTAGTATTTCTTTAAATATGTTTTGCCAATGTGTACTCTTGATACGGTTTTTTTCCTCAAGATTTATTTTCTACATCATAGCATGGCACGTAACATTCATTGTCAATTCTGAAGGAATGCACCGTCACACTTTTCTTCGCCATCACATTAGATCAAGTTGAGCTCTTAATAAAATATAAAAAAGGTTTTGCACGTGGAGCTGCTTCAGTAGGGGATTACAAAATATATTTTTTGTCGACTTTATACCGGGCATTTGTGAAAAGAAGCTTGAAGGACGGTGACTGAAGAGTTACAACAAGACAAAGTGAAGGCAATGGCATTAGACTATGGGGAGAAATTTTTATCTCTGTTTAATGCGGATGAAAAATAATCGTCTCATTTTCTTACGGAGCCTGAGGTGAAATAAATTAAGTGCTTTGTAAATTTCTTCCCTCTTGATTTACTCATCTTTATTCATTTGGATAACACATGTAACATAGACGCTTTGCTTCCTCTTGGAAATGCACTATATAGGAGTGTGTATAACACGTAGGAAATTAGAGCAAAGTTTTTGCCAGTTATTTATTAGCTATTGGAACATTGGGAGGCGTGTAGTAAGTAGTATGTTCATTACGATGATCATCATCCCTCTTCTTTATACTCATTTTCATGAAGATCATTTAGGTTAACTTGCTCATACCTCTACACATGCAAACACTTACCTTTTCCACACCGCTTTCCTCACAGTTCTAGAGAAAAGTAATACTCGGAATGATTATATTACGGCGACCAATCATCATCATCAACAACTATACTCTCATGATCAAAGAAGCCTCGCTTTTAGGGAACTGTTTACTCCGTATCCTATTTCCTTATTCCTTGTTTTACCCTGAAAAATGGGAATTCACCGAGAAAGCAAATTCTCTTGAATGAACGCGCAGTTATTACGTAACTCGTGTTAGCGTGGCAAGGAGTAGTCATAAATCTTATTCCACACGGACACAGAGTCTTTTTCGGTGTTGTCACCAGACAACAGGAAAAAAATCCTAAAAAGCCTATTATATATTGACTTGGTCGTATGGCGTGTAATAACAATAATAATAATAGCATCACACACATCATCTCTATTCTTATTGGGATGTATGTGTGGTTGTTCGTTTTTGGAAAGTGAAATAGTCGAAAGTGTAATGCTGGCTCCGTTTACTCTACATTTTTTTCATTCAGTATATTTTATCTTGATGATGCTCGTCTTGTGTGACTTCTCTGGGCGAGCTCTTCTTTTCATCTTGACGAAATGGGAAAAATTGGCGATGATAGTGTGATTCTCATTTTTGTGTGATGGTGTATCATGGCCTTCTTCATTGCCTCATGGTGGGTAATAGGGTAGCTTTCCTATTACAAAATAGTCTTTTCCTTTTGGGATGTGTCTGTACGTGCAAGTGTAGTTAGCAATAATATGAAAAA
>JAANSQ010000735.1:0-19633 GCA_036850885.1 Lepidocyrtinus dapeste | reverse complement strand
ATTAACATGATGGTTAATATTAGGCTAAATGTAATTTGTTCACCGCAAACAAACCTCGCTTCCACTTTGCGCACACACGACAAAATCATGAAGCTAATGTACATTTTTATGTAGCCTGCTTGCATAGGTAATATCTAAACGCAACCTGATTAGTAATCTGGTTCTTGTCCTTGCAGCAGGGAAGAAGAAGTCTAGCCATGCGAAATGCAAATTCATTCATTTTTTTAGGGAGTGTGTTCATGCCTTGCATTGCCTTATTACCTATGCACACGACAACATCATTATCATTCCTTTTCATCTAACTTAAGAATTTAACTACCCTCTTAAAGATGGTTATTTTGTAATATGCCAAAACTTGTTTAAAAATTAGATTTCTTACAAGTATAGCATGGAAACTGTCACTCTCTTTAGTAATCTTCTCTAAATACCCTTTTGCCAACAGCAGTACTAACAAAAAAGGTCATTCTAATTTCATTTTTTTCCGTCTTTAAAGAATGAATTACGTTTTCCAACAACATTTATAAGAAGTTCTGTCAGTTTAGAAAACTTGGTAAAAGGTAGGTAGGTATAGTATTCCTGTATAAATGTATGCTTTGAAAACTAGAGGTTAATTTTGAATAATTTTAATTAGTTTTTGTTTAGCTACATCTTTGAAAAGTCCATGAAAAAATGAGCCTGAGCCATGATGAAACTCGTGTTTTACATTGTTCTTTTCTTGATATAAAGTTGTATATGGATCTTAAGACGCTAGTGAAAAAATGTTTTTGAATTTAAAGGTCTCTCATCCAGTATATCTAGTAAATATTTTACGAATTACTTAGAAAAGAACAAAAATTTGATTGTTTGATTTATTTGGAAAATATCTGTGCTACTTTTATCCAAGGATTAGTATCATTAAGTATACGTATGACGTAATAATTTCGTTGATCTAATTGCTCCTGTTCAATATTGATACATTGATTAAAAAATCGGAAGCCTACCAATACCAATACCATTCTTACAAGTTTCATGCTTAACAAAAATTCAGCCTATGAAATAAAGTTTGTCCTTTTCCACCAAATATGTCTAGATCCTCTACATATTTTCCTTAACACTTTTTCACTTCACTCGTCATTATAAAGGAGTCAAGGAACGCACCTCTCTGTCTCTGACCTTAGGTAAGTAAATGCTTCCCTATTTCTTACTCCATTTGCTCTTGATCGCATTTAGTCTGACTGACCCCACGTGATTGCAACCCAACGCGAAGGAGTCAACTACTATATCATTATTGTTTTCATCAATGTTAAGCTTCGTTACCATAATTACTAACTACGCTCAGTACAAACTGTACGACATAGAGATACATAAAATTTGACAAATTTTTTATTAAAATCCTTAGCACATTCAAAAATGCTAACGTTCATCTTATTCATGTACCTACAGAGGATACACACATTACCCACGCATGAATCTAATTAATGCAATTATACATTGCTATATGCACACATGACGCTCCCTATCATTATGATTGTGAGTGTTTGAAAAAAAAATGTTTAGTCTAGTCTTTTGCATACAATATACGTATTATGTTCCTCTCAATGAGTTTATCAATCAATTTTTATAAATGCGTCATTCATTAATGAGCATAATCATCAGATCAGATACATCTCCTCTCTGTTTATCAGTACGACTTGACACAAAGATTTTTTTACCAAGTAAACTGCATAATATCCAGTCATAGATTTGTTACCTACAAGTTACGCTTAGCTTACATTCCTTCCTTCTTTTTGCGGTTGGCATTTAGCAGAAAAAGCAAGACTGAAACGTAGAAAAATGTATGCACTACTTAGACATGCACACACTTTACACATTTATAGAGAAAAAATCTTTTCAAGGAAAAATGAAATCATGATCATCACAAGAAGAAATGAAATATGAAACGAAGCTTTTTGCCTAATGCTAATATTCTTATGTGATATGAGGTAAAAACAATGAAAAACGATTCCAACAACGTTAATAAATAAAGAATAAATAAAACTTCTCTATAAAGAAGATCAAGTTGCACTCATGTAATCATTTTTTTTCGTTTATCTGTTGCCAAAAAAATGAAAAATATATGTTCTTATTTCCGAAGTCACAGGTAAACATAATTATAATATTAAATGAGTCAGTTCTTTGTATATATAATAATAAATGTATATAGCAAATAATATATTTCTTCTCGAAAAAAAATCTTTCATGCAGGTTCAAAAAATAATGTTATCATTAAAATTTTTCCATCAATAATATAGTATAAAATTTTTCATATGCCTACACAATAAAAACATTTACTCCGGCTACAAGCTATATATATATACCTTCCTTCTTTGCATTCTACTTGTTCGATGATTCGCCTAAATAAAAAGTTTTAAAAATCGTTATCCTTTCTACGATTCACCCCTATAAATTTGACACTATTCTAAAATATTTAAAAATTAGGTTGTATATAATATAGCATTGATTTCATAGCAATATTTTCATTTATATACCTATACCCCTTTCTCTCTCTCTCTTTCTCTGTCCCGTTTGTTGTCAAATATATAACTTTTGTTTTTAGATATACAGTGTTAATCATAAAAAGGTTTGTTTAAAATGTATAAAACGATAGCTCACCGTCGATTTTCGCATATACTAAGTAATATTTTTACGTTTGTCTCTTTCTTTGTGAAATTATATAAGCATACATAAATGATTTTTTCTCTTCTGGGAAAAGTTTTGGTTTTATCGTGTGGGTTAATAAAACTGCATACGAAGCATTTTTTTCTCGCAAAATATACCTTGTATATTTTCTTGCTTAACCAGTACCAGTATATTCATCTATGGAAAAATATAATATGATTCTACTAAACAAAGAGGCTAAAGAGACAGACGTAGTTTCATACTAAATCAGAGAAAATGGTCATAAATAGCGGTAGCAGAAAGGGAGATAAAATAAAGTTAGTAGTGCGAAATGAGAATAATAAAAGGTTTTTTTCCTTGCTTTTTTTACAAGCTTTCATCTGGCCAAATGTTAGAGCTTGGAGCAGTTTCCAAGGTTGGTGATTCTCCGAGTCCTTCGTCACGATCAAAGCTTCCCCAGAGTGAGCTAGTCACACTGACAGAGTTCTGAGTGCCAGTGGCAGCAAACAAGTCGCTCAGTTTGGTTTGGGATCCGCCAATACTGTTTGGCCCACTTCCCCCAAACAAGTAGGAATCCTCAGAACGTGAAGAAGACATCAATGCCTCTTGGCCTGTAGTATCCAGGAAAGAAAAGCCCAAGTCTGTAAGTTGGCTGTACACGTTGCCAGGGACAGCGACAGCATTTTGTCCATTGGCTGTAGTGGTGGTCACACCAACCCCACCATTTACCATGCCGTTTGCGGCGAACCCGTTCAAAGAAGAAAGGGAGGAGAGGCTCCCTCCACCGCTGTTGGTGCTTCCTACTGATCCCCCGTTATTCATGATTACTCCAGCGTTGACAAGTCCGTTTTGCGCGGCAAGAGCAGACACGCTAGACAAACTGCTGGAGAGTGAGTTAATAGCACCCAAGCCAATGCCAAGTCCTTCCAGTCCACCAAGTCCGCTTAAACCCGTTAATCCATTTTTATACAGACTGGCCAATAATTCTGCAGAGTTTGTCAAATCATCTTGACCCAAATTCTGGGTTTGATTATCCATGGGCAAGCTGCCAGTTCTGATAGCAATGTGTGCTTCGATTTCTCGTTTTGCCATTTGCACATTATCAGGGAGTCCAGTCACTTCAAATACGGGATCCTTGTCTCGGGATGGTGTCACAATATATGTGTGCGTTTGCTGTTGAATGCGTTTTATTGTGGCGCCCTTAGGTCCTACCACTAAACCAACCACGCGATATGGAACTCTCACCTGAATAGTAATCTGTCCTGGAACTGGCGCTGGGGCACATGGTCCACCGTTCGCCGAGCCACCTTTGCGGGAAGCACGAATTTGAGAAAAGTGCTCTGCAGCGCTCAAAATTTCTCGCTTAGCCGCGTTCACATCTTCCTTACGTCCGGTGACAACGAACACTGGCTCTTCCCCCCGAACTGGCGTCTTGATGTATGTGTTTGTCTTTGCACGTAACGCCTTGATCTTGCAGCCTAAATAATACAAAAAATAATTATCGTTTAATAATTTAACTTAAATAAGTCCATTCAACATTTAAATAAGCCATCAGCCATACTAAACTATCTGAAATTCCTGCAGCATGTCATTTAAAAATCGTTTAGTGTAATGCGATTCCAAGTCATGAGCTATAATAATGCGGACATAAGAACACTTCAAACTTGTACTGTACCCTAAAAGGAAATGCCGTAAAGGAAGTTCGCCCTCATATTCAAGCGAAAACGAAAGCGAACAAATATCAATTTACACTCCTCCAACTCCAAACCAAGTATGTAATATATGGACAAGGAATGTTATAAACATAATGTTCTCCAAAAAGAGCGTAAACTCTTTGGAGCGAATCATTTCAGTAGTTTTGTAACATGAACATACCAGCAACCACGATAAAAAAATGTTCTTTGAAAGAAAAACCAGTATTACGTTTCGGTTTCGATTTGTCCATTCTGTACAATACCTTAAAATTTGTGCATTGGGTTACCACCAGGACTACAAACCACCACATCCGCATGATCATCGCATCATATCCATCCATGGACTACATATTCCGGAGGCATACATCACATCACCGTTCTCATGAGCTTATGATTATGCTGTTACGTCTCGCCTAAAAAAAATGCTTACTTAGTTTGAAGGACTCTTTGCTTCAGCTTTTTATGTAGTTTTGTAATAAATTATACATGGAAAACGTTACATATTATTCGTCATCTCTTTCTTGCTCCATGTGCATTACTATGATAATGTCGCTTTTTATTTATGCGATGCATATGCATGCCTTCCTTAAATATTTGTATGACTTGTTACCAGAGAAATGATCTTGATGATGACGATTAACAACGACGACTATGATGCTACAGGCTGAAAAGCTAAAAAGCCTTCCACTCTCCAAAAATAACTAGATTTACATGAGATGCAACGTGCGCTACGAAAACCTACAGTCCATGTACCACAATTTTTTTACGAGTACCAAAAAGAAGGAAATCGAAGGCAAGTAACACATTTTGCTTGTGGCGATGGCCACGACATACTCATCGACTAGGACGACCAGCTTATTCTTACCCTCCTCCACCTTTTTCCCTCAGCATGAACTTAACTCGATTCAAGTAAATCCACCAATTTCATTTTCAAACATCCGTTAACAAACCTTACATTTGGAGCATGCTATGATCAGAAACTGAAACTTTGTTTGTGCTAATATGGTACTAAAAGAAAAAATTTATTAAACCGAAGTTTTATCTGTGAAAAAATTGACACACGTCGCTAATAATCGTTGAAACATACCAAAAGACACACACAATGTATGCCATAAACATTGAATTCTTAGAAAGCGAAAGGAAAATAGTTTAGCTTTTAAGCCAACTCATAATAACGATAATCCGTCATTATTGCCATATTAAAAAATACCCTGTTGGAGGGAAGGAATGCATATGCACTAATATAGCTTTTTTTTACGACCACGTCATTTTTCCACTGCAAGAGAAATGTAGACCTTAGACGACAGCAACAAAACGATTTTTACTGAAAAATGTCTGAAAACGTACAAGAGTAATACTCAGAAAATTAATTTTGTCTTTTCTGTCTCCTGTAGGCTTATTCCTTTAAAGCTTAGCAAAAGGGCGGATAAGGAGTAAACGTTGGCTTATGTAACTCTTTTACCCTTTACATACAAATATAATAATTTACTTTAACTATGCAAATGGGCCATTCTGTACTTTTTTGGAGACAAAACTTTGCCTGCAGCAAACATAACATTTTGAGCACTTGAGTTAAGCATGTAAATACTTGTCTGTTGCATAATATAACGCGGCGAAGAAAAGTAAAGACAATATACAGAATATGAATTAGACGAGATTTTTTCGTTTAAATTGGAAGATCAAAACTTTGCCTGCAGCAAACATAACATTTTGAGCACTTGAGTTAAAGTATGTAAATACTTGTCTGTTGCATAACGCGGCGAAGAAAAGTAAAGACAATATAAAGAATATGAATTAGACGAGATTTTTTCGTTTAAATTGGAAGAAACTAGGTAGGTAGACTCAGTCGGACCTCATTTCCTTATCAGCATGGAATAATATTCAATATAGGAAGCAAGGAAGAGTCAGTTTTTCAAGACATTCTTCTTATCTGATGTGATAGGAAAAGGAAAATATTTTTTAGCGCCTATGCATGTAAATCAAGGAGACGATAAGATGCATGCCATGACCAGGAATATCAAACTTCTTCCTACGCGACGACGCTGCACACTCTGGATTCGTGTATTCAGTTGGGAATGGATTGGACCAAAGTGAATTCCTTTTCCTTCATTGTCGCTCACCCAAAAAATCTAAGCCTATTAGTCTTACTGCTTTGAAGTTGTTTTGTTACAAAAAAATAATGATGATGATGATGAGTACAATACAAAGAAAATAAGAGTTCAAGGTGGCTTAGCTTTGGCCTGAAGAATTTTTTTTGGGATTGTTTATCATCATCATCACAACTACCTAAAATCATCATCATCTTTATATCAAGGTGTTTCATTATTCAAGCCATACGGTGCAATTTCGTCTTATGTAAGTGTCCATTACAGAATGGTCACCAAAATAAGCCAAAACCCTAAAAAAATATTTTTTTTTACTACCTAATATGCATAGAACTAGGAATTGCTATTATTACTGCAACGTATCATAACGTCTCCTTGTTCTACCTGCTTAAAAACACGAAATGTTGGGTTACGTACAACTCCAAAAAATTAGGATAATGGACATCTTCATAAATTTACAGTCTTCTAGTACACTCCAAACTAATTATCATGATGGATTTCATTCCTATTATATATGGGTTGCATGTCTTGATACCTGAAGGTGAAGACTTGGTTTACAGCATTACATTCCTTCTTTTTTTTTTAAATTCGTCAACCTAGACGCATGGTACAGGCATGGTCTGGCAGCCATAATCATGGAGAATCAATACAAAGAAAAATATTTTTTGGAGGTATTTACAAGACAACTGGTTACGGCATGGTTCATTTTTTTGTGGTGGTGATGCAGTTCACATGAATTGAAATTTGAACATTTCTCGTCCAAGCACACCATCTAATTTTTACCCCACAAAAAAAAAATTGTATCCAGCAGCAAAAGTACATAGAAAAGGGAGAAACGAGCTAGCAACATGATTCCCTCAACTTCTCCTTCAAATAATCCAAAGCCAGATAGTCACAATATATGCATGCATGCAATCCTCCCCAAAAACCATATTTTTAATAGGAAAACCAAACCAAGCAAACAAAAAAAGAGCGTACACTAGTAGAACCAAGAACGTTCACATTCTTTTTCTTCCCAACCAAACTCTTTTTTCTCTGAGTTTTTAACAAAAGACGTTGCTAAGCTGAAGCTCTACGAAAAACCACGTCCGTCCGCACAGACTGAAGAATCCAAAAATGTTTTTTAACCAACATACACAGCAAAAGGGGGAGATTCCAAATACTGCAGTGCATTCATCCACCGTAACAAACATCCATTTACATAATACACTATAAAAATTTTGGCACGATGGCAGCACTACAATGGAAATATACTATGGCTATGCTACACAAACCATTTTTTTCTCTAGCTCTTTCTCAAAAGAACGTTGAATCTAGCTTAAAACTTGAACAACAGGAAAACGAACTATGAGTAGAGCCCTTGAACTCGGGATGGATGGCGACGATCACGATGATCATCGTACTTTGCCTCTTCAATGGATGTATATCCTCTCTGACTTTGTCTAGAGAAGCTACCTCTACATAATTTCTCATGGTCTGAAGGTAGTGGATCTCTCCACGACTCACGATAATCTTTGTCTTAAGCAGAGAGTGTGTGAACGTGTAGGGTAATGGAGAACTGGAAGCATGAATTTAACATTGAAATCATTATCTTTCTATCCACTACCATCTGTACTACCCACCTTCTTTTGTTATTTCTTACATCATCGTGTACTTTTTTTTACTCTGAAAAAAAAAACTCGTCCATTACCAATTACCACCGGAGATGATGATGGTCATGATATAAGGTGTTCAGTCTATGCGTGCATGCTTCATAACTTCATAAGAAATCATGAGTTACGAGGATGCTGAAAGGAATGTATTTACTTACGTTTGTTCATAGGTGCTTGGACCCCAGAGAATGGAAATTGTAAGTACCTATACATTGTCTGTTTTTTTAATGCTTAGAAGAAGCAGCATTCTTTAAGCTTCATCCTCTTTTCTTCCTTTTTGCTTCATGTGTCTGCTCAAGTTTCAGTTTCAATATGATACTTGCAACTTCAAAGGCTAAAGGAAGCTTTATGACATGGACCATGCTTTGAACAAATTGTACCCGTGAAACATGTTTTAATATTGCCTACCTGGCACTCAGGTAAAGCTGTGTGAGAAACCCAAACCAATTTTGTTTTTTCTTAAAGAATGAAAAAAAAACTATGCCCAAAATGTGAGACATGGAAAAAGAGGACGGGACGTTCATTTTATTTATCACGGGAGAGGGAAAACTCTTTTTATTCTCTGTCCTCTTTTTCCTCTTCTTTGTCGTTTGATGTGAAGTGATCTAAAATGTCTACAAAATGGTCCAGAGAAACCAGAATGTTCAGTTTTAACGGACAAGAAAATATAAAAATGTATGCTACTGCTCCCGCTACCTTCCCTTGTTTGTGAAACCTTTTCGAAGAAACAAAGGTAAAGAACTAAAGGTTGTGCATGGTAAAAAAAAACAAAGCATGGCTGCATCTGAAAAATATAGAGGCTTCTGTTGCTTGGTTGCTGGATAAATTCTTGGAAGAATCGTTCCTTGAATAATGAGAACAAAGTAAGAACCGTAAAGTGGGTGAAGTCTTGCAAGTACTTTTTTGTATGACTAGGGCATTATTAGATTAGACTCTTCCACAGATAAAGAATTCCAGGTACTTCGGTGAGGTCGCATTTCCAGAAGTTCTCTTTTCTTCACAGGAAGAATGATGATGATAATGCAGATGTGCTTATTAGATTTTCTAATGAAATGACCGGAATTGACAAAGCAAATGTATCAAAGGAAACTGGAGAATATAACCGAGTCTGTTCTGATGAGACTTTGACGGCTTAGGTAGATACGTACTTTAGGTGAAGGTATGGCGTGACATTACAAACAGAAAATATTCAGAGAATTTCATGAGAATATGGCATGTAAAGTTTGAATTAAACGGTTAAATGTTCATAAGACAACACTCAGAACTCAAGAGCCCGTACTAAATACGTAATATTGCCTAAAGTTCATTCATTCAGAGGAAGTTGGCTTGTAAACTTTTTTCTCCAGCGGGATACAAAAAGCGTTAAACGAAAATTGCATGCGAATTGGCTTTGTGATGCTAAATTGATGCAAAAGATCGCATTTAACTAATAATAACATTATGCATAACGGGGAGTGAATGACACAAAAATGTCTATTTATAAAACGCATGTAACCTTCCTGACAATGATTGATATTATATACACAGCCTGAGTTACTTCATGCATAATTAATACGTGTCAACTTAACTGCAGCGAAAGAGAGTGAAATTGTAAAGAAAAGTTCTCACCTTGTCTGCCAACAATTTCAGCAACATGTTCGGAGCTAGGAACCGGAACACACTCAGTCATGTTTTGGCTCTTCTTCGGTAGTAAATTGCGGAGGTCATCAGCCATCGACGCTGCATTTCCGAAGAGTGCAGCAGAATCCACAGCGGAAGCTACTGTACAGGGTGGAAGAACACCCGAGTGTTGATGATGATGATGTCCATTAGTCAAAGAGTGGACTACGGAATTGGTGTCTGAGCCCGCGTTATTAGCACCGGTCACAAGAGACGACGCATCTCCCAACCCAAGCATAGACAACTCCAGTGCCAACTGAAGCGCCCTTTGATCTTCCAGCACACTTGCACTAGGCGACATACCACCGCCACCCAAGATACTTGTGGTGGTCAATGGATGATGTGCCATTGTTTGACCATGATGATGGTCCATTTCTCCAAACAGACTAGCAGGCATCACTCCAATTTTCAAGAATTTCACAAAGTTCAATTCAAATGTATTTTCTTATCAACAACACCGTCTGTCAATATGACTTTGTTTACTAGCAGTTTTTGAGTAAGAACAATTCCAACTCCCAAAACTCTCAATTCGCACGAATTCCACTATACAGTGTAAAGTTTCTCCTCAAAATATAAACTTTTGTTTTCTTTCGATAAATGTAATTAAAGTTTATCTCATTTCGATTTCTTCTTTACTTTCGTTATTGTTCTGACTAAAATAATGCATCACCCTAAACTCATACACTGTCGTTTTTGCACCCACAATAACACAAGTTTTATTACTTTGATGGTCTTCTTTAATAGTACTTTTTCCAGTCAATCACACTCAGTCGTATTAATGCTTTTTACGTATAAAAACGTATATACTTGTTTCACGGAGTTGTTATATGCGTACACTCTCAGTTTGAAATGCCATACGTCAATAAACTTTGCCTCCTCTTATATGCAGTCTAGCAATAGTGAACTTTTGAAAATCCAGTAGACTCTCTGTGTCCAGTAATATAGATTTTTTTTGCTTGCCTTTTGGCTAAATGTATAAAAAAAGAAATTCGTTTTTCTCGTCAACCAGCCTTTAGGCAATACGCGAAAAAAAAGTCAAGTCTATTTCAATTCAACAAGAAATTGATATTTCTTTTGAGAAATGAGAAAATGTTTAGATGAGTGATTTTTTAAAACGAAAAGTATAGTGTTCTTTTTTGCTTGTCGGTTTAATTCAAAAATGAAATACACTCAAGCTTCTTCTTAAAACGTTTTTAGTGATGTATTTTTAATGTTATTTTTCCAGTAGACAGGAGAGAAAAATATATTAATACAAAGTTTAAAACGACGAGAGTTGCGTACACGGAGAACCTCCACCGATGACTATCGTCACTCAAGTGAACTCCAGGCGAGAGATGATTTTGACTAAAATCATGAAACTTTGTCTATTTCACCGCTCTTCTCCATAAAGCCAACAGCATTTAGTTTTTTGCCTCTTACACTCCTGCTACTTACACACACGTTAAAAATGCTTTGTAGCTTTCGTTCTCGTCTTCCTTTGAACCACACGGTCTTGTTCTGACTCAGAACTCAGACCTAGAGAACAGTACTGGTCCTGTGTGTCTAGTCTCTAGGTGTAGGATTTTTTTATTCTTGGATTTTAGATGCATAAAAAAACTGAATGAGCTGAGCTTCTCTTTACGAAACGTATATTTTATCCTTTGTGGATAAGATATAAAGTTAGTGACTAGTAAGCAATTCGTTATATCAATTCATGTCATACGCAGAACATTTTCCATGTAAGAATTCCTTGTGGCCCTCTACCCTCTCAACTCAACTCGTTAGCGAGAGTTTCCTTTGTTTAGATCACTCACTATAATATAGACCATCCGCATTGCATTTATATTCATTTCCTTTACAATCCCTTTTCTGGCTTGCATGTGGATGATGAAGGAGTGATGATATGCAGTATCCGCTGTTTATGAAAGTGAATCCATATTAGCTTGTTCAATGGAATCACTAGGTATCAATTCAAACGGATTGGATTGCTGGACTCCTGAAATGATTTGCAGTTTTTAGGTATGCCTACTTGGATTTCTCAGAAACTTTAAGAAAAACAACCTTAGACGAACATTATTTTATGTGCTCGCATAGATGTTTGGAGCCACTTGCATAAATTTTGCATTAAATGTTATATGGCTGTATTAGTATTCAGTTTTAGTCAATTTCATATCGCATAGAACGAATGAGACAAATGATACAACTCGTAATCAAAAAGCGCTGTTTGATACAGTTTTAACTTAAAAACGTTGGATAAAATTTCATGTTGGTAATATGTCACTGGACATATGTACTGATAAATAATCAAAACCATGATTTAAATAGTTATGCTTTGTTTCCTTTCGTCTAAATTGCTTAAAACTGCTGAAAGTTGTTAGGTTAACGTGTAGGTGGTTAATGTACTCATTATTCTTCCCGTTATCGTAATGTTACTCGGCCAAGAAAAAACAGCATCGACAAAACTGTCATCATCGGACCAGTCATCAACAGACTATGTAAGGCTATTTATACTCTGCATGCGGAGCCAGATTACATGTTTGCTGAACAGCTTTCTGATTACTCTCTGCTGAAATGACTAGTCTACTTTGTCCTGAACCTAGGTATTTGAATTCATTTTAAATTAAAGTGAGTCCAAACGATGTCTAAAAGATTCTAAAAGAAACTCTTCAGACACTAGTTGATTTTAAACAATTATTATTATAGGTGTGACACAATATCGCAAAAATTCCAGAAGGACTTATCTGGAATCGAGAAACGGCTGATGCATGGAATATGGATGAGGGATGCATGAAATCTTACACAGATGCTCTGACAGACAAACTAGACAAAGGATCTGGTCTGACGTTCTCTGATTTTCTTTCGTTCAATGGCAATTTGTGTTTTTTTGTCTGCAGTAGTGCACACGTTTTTGATGCGCTTGTACCATCTATGAACGGCAAACAGAATTATTTGAAGCCTCATTTTTCCATTAAGACTTTGCTTTGTCATTGTTCACGAATTCGCATTTATTGTAATGTGCTTTAGTCAGTCAGTCAGTTATTCATTAATAGATTCGATTCTCATGAATTTATCGGTAAAGATTCAGAGTAGCTAATTAGGTGTTGAGGATACCAAGAATTAAAAATATAATTTGCAGCATTTTCAAAATATACGAATTGATGAATGACCATGTTTTCCAATATGATTCGATAATACGCAAAAAAATTCATCGTAAATTTCCATTCCAAGTTTATAAATTTGTTTGCGCACTTGTTCGAGAGCGGATCAATAAATCTATGTGGTACACTTTATATCCACAAGTATTTGCAGGGATTTCATTAAAAAGATGTAGTTGGTTTCCATTTCTACTAGATTTATGATCTTAAAATTTTATTTTATCAGCGTTTACAATGTTTACATTGAAATTTGACTTGAGACGCTGCGACGGATTCCCGTTAGTACTCCGTTTCCAATGCAACAGAAGAACATCCACCCGTCCCCTTACCCTTAAAATTACACATTTAAGAGTAAACATGATCGTACCAAAATCAAACTACCGTATAGACCGATCTATAGCGTCCTTGAAGAACATACAAATAATACAATTTTGGTTAATTCCGATGACGCTTCTATGCTGCCAGTGGCACACAAAATAAGAAATATACATGCGACGTTGAAAATAATGCGTATGGAGGTTATAGGAAAGACAATCAACTGCGAGATAAAGCAGCTTCAGTTATATTTCAAAAGCTGGTGTGTTATATTGTAATGTAATTTTATCATACATTAAGTCAAGCCACTGTGCAGTACAGATATAAGATAACTTATTGAGACAAAGTATTAAGTGCACAATCTTTTTACTTGACATGAGCATAGTTTATTATGGAAACCCTAAACACGCGTCATCAAATGAAACTTAAGACGGTTGGTTGTTGCTTATTCGACGTGTTCTTGTTTACACAAAGTCAGATCCTAGTCAGATGACTGTGACTACGACGGCTACAGCATGGCCAAGGAAGTTTTACTACGCATTATAATGTTAATATAAAAAATTATATAGAAAGGGTTACGACTGAGAGACCTATGTACTCACAAATGTTTTGTGAGGCATAATATAAGCATGTTGTATCAAGAGGATTTTGAAGGTTAGGCTGAATATACGAATTGCGAGAACGATGAGAAAAAAATGGGATGAGTAATTCATAATCAGCTTGCAAGCCTTTTTTGTCTTGATGTTCATGTCTTTCTTTAGCATTAACATTTACCGTACTAAACATTATATAAATTTATTGCGTTGGACAATACAACAGAGAGCTATCACGTTGTTGATGTCGATTGTCGATCTTAAGTAGGCTACAAAAAATTCAACAATAACAAAAGAAGTCACAACGAGTTTCTTGCCAAGCACTACAAGTGTTATACTTAAAAGTAAAAACTGAGTTTTAAAATTCGTAATAATTTTTTGTGGAGAGCGTTTTTAAAAGGAAGTGTTCATTGATATTGCTGTGCTAAGCTTTACTGTTAGGTTCAAACAGTATCACAAAGACAGTGAACAAAATGTGAGTGGAAACCTCAGCCTACAAAAATACATTTGGATTAAAATTTTGTGTACTACTTTGTGAATTTTCGGAAAATAATTTTGTTATTATTTTTGCTTCAGTGCACAATATTATCCATCTTAATGATTGTAAATGGAAAGTAGTTTTTTTTTCAAAAATTAATGCGACTTGTTTTTAAGTTTTCAATAAAAGTTGATTAAACGTTCAATAACTGTGGAGACTATCTTCATTTGAGTTAAGAAAAGAATTTAACAATTTAGTATATTTTCGGTGCTGCCGAAATTCGTAACAGTGAAGACCTTCAAAAGATTACAGGTTAGTGCGACCCTCCTTAGTCTTTTTAAACTGAACAAAAAATATTATACAAAATCGGTCCATTATTATTCTACTCTGATTTTAATATTTTGAAATTTTGAGAGCTTCATTAAAATAAATGGCATCATGATTGTGTAGGCAAAAGAGTGAATTTTCAAATGTAAAAAAGTCCGAAATTCCAACGAATTCTAAGACAAACCTTGTATATTCTACAATTTAGTATTTCTTCACTCATTATTCGGCATATTATTGGGATTATGAAACATAATCTTTACAAAGGTTTTTAATGGGAATTAGATACATATCATATTTTTATGCAATATTAAACGGACTGTTGCGCTGGTTTCTCAGATGCATCGCTCTTCTAAATGTCGTTGACCTATTTTGGTCCTTATGTGTCCTGTGATGCAACACTTGATTTTTTGCTTCGTAATTATCTTAGTTTTAGGCAGTGCATTTGTATAGTACTATGATATAAGTATGTGTCATGTCATGCTTTGTTAAGTTCATACCATCAGCATTAAATCTGTATCAGTGAAGTATTTATGCCTATGCACACATGAATCAAGTTCCTGTTGCAGAGGTTGAGTAAGATCTCAGAAAATTACTCATTACTCCACATTCTCTTTCACGAAACCAAAATTTGGGAAACGATTTGTAAGAGTTATGATGAGAATCAATTTCTGTTAAACTTTACACATTTATGATATGTTTAAATTCAAGTTATTATTATTTCAAGTTAGAGTGCAAAAGGGAAACCGTATTTATTTGTGGGATTTATCCTGGGGTTTTTGTAATTTAGTTCCGGTTCAATTATCTTGCTTCAAAGGAGTTGCCTTATATCCAACATAAAAATAAATGTTTAGCAAATGTTGCTCTTGCCTTATGTACAAATATTTCCTGGTTAACATGTCATTTTTTAAATAGGTATCTAAGGTACGGTTAGTTTATTGTGTACTTAATTTTGTTCAGACAAAGAGACATTTTGAATTATTCCATCCAAATCCAGCTCTTCCGGATGCCCCAATAGCCTATAGGTGATAGATAAGGTGCTTGAAAGAGATAAAATTTAAGCTTTATCACTATTAGGTGGTCCATAAAATTTACGTCTGCAATATATCATAACACTATATTAACATAACAGAATCACAGTTGAAAGTCTTTGTCAACACAGAAGCTTTGCTTGAACTCAAACTAGCATGTTTGAAGAAAGCGATTACATCATCGTGAATGAATAATGAGGAGATGAGTGAACGAACGCTGAATCCTCTTTCTTTGTCTTGCTTACTTTCCGTCCGGGATTACGATTTGGTCCAGTTGAAATGGTTGCGTAAACAAAGTTCAAAGCTTTGATTGAGCCTGGTTCAGGATGCGTTTATTGATTCGGTTAAAAATTAATGTACTATCATGTTCACTCTTGGTCATGATCGTGAATCTAGCCAATCACAATTGATATAATAATACCTAGGCTGAGGCTGGTTTGCAACTTGTTGATTGAAATTCATAGTTCATCGGCTCACAATTAGTCACTCGGATTCACTTTTTCATGCTTAAACCCATTTTATGTTTGTATTTATGCTGATTGTGAGTGTTTACTTTAAAATGTATGCTTGACTTTGATTTTAGGTTGCTTATATTTATACTTTTAGACTTAACGGTCTAAATTTCCTCGATGCGTAATATTCATTCGCACTCTCATTGTAGGCGCACTCTTTAGTCTGGTTATTTTCATAGTTATTTACTTTTCGGAAGAAAACATGAATAAATTTGTTGTAGGGAAAAAACAGTCTCTTGGACTCAAAATTAAATTGAGATTGAAAAGGTTCATTAATATCGAACTCGTTATTTTGCGCATAATAATTACATGTAGGTATTCACATAAAACTAAGGGGCTTCTTGGTCCATTTCTTATCTTCTGCGCAGATTCTCCAACAGCAACAGCATGGAGGGAGCGGGAAGTTTGAGTCCAGACTTACAGCAAGACTGCGAAACAGACGTAAGATCCATTAACTGCACGATGATTGTAGTTCTGGTTTAACAGTGAAATTCACAATGTCTTTAAATTTTCTAGATGAAGTTTGAACAGCGGGGTGTTTGCCAAAAGTTTTCAGTGAACGGGAAACGACGCAAAGAAACTATTCTTATTCCTGGAAATCTTTCTCTCACAGAAAATGTGAATACGAAATACATAAATAAATAACAAACTTGATAGTGGTTAGTCGTAGCATTTTATGAAACTAATTGGAAATTTTACGTTTGTCATAAGAAATATGGAGAATATTTGGAGTGGAAACCAGATGAATCCAAAATTAGCAATGGCAGTGGAAGTTCAGCAGAATCCAGAAACGGTCAAAAGTTTGGAGCAGCTGGCGGCATTGAGTTTCATGCAAGCAAAGGACACGGTGAGATGAATGTTTCAGTATACCTGCGATGCACACTTTCAAAGCAGGATACTCCAGTGTTTGTGTTTACTTCTGAGTTTTACTAATGAAAGTTTTTAATTGTTTAAATTCACAGAAAGAGTTGAAATTAAACCTGAACATTCCGCAAAAGAGTTCCTAAGACCAATAAAGATTGAGTTACCTGAAATCCGTTCATTCATAGTTCCACCTAAGGCCAACCCTAGGGAAATTATTTTCATTTTGTCAGATGGAACAACCCTGAATCCATTCATTTTTGAGAGAGGATCTCCTGAAAATCTAGTCATCGCTTTGGAAAGATCCTTGAGAATCACAAAGTAAGTTTAGATTTTAATTATTCGCACACATTTAAGATTTAAGGTGCCTTGTATATAATAAAGTTTTTGGGATTACAGAGCAAAAAGAAACAGCAACGGCTTATACATGGTAGGCCTTCGTAGAGAATCTGTAGTTGCGACGGGACCAGGGCCAGTCGGCGTTTTGCCACCAGGCGTTGCGGATCTCCTGGGCGTTTTACCCATTAATCCCGAGCACACTCAGCAAGTCAACCAAATTTGGGGATTCGTCAAAGATTTTAAAAACGATCCGTACTCAGCTACCTGCACAACATTAGCAAAATTTGGTCACATGGCTTGTAAGCATACTAAACTTGTACTTATATTATCTTAAAGTTAAACTGTTAAAGCTTCATGATTTTTTTTATACAGTAAATGGAGAACTACCTATAAACGTATTCCCAGGAAGTAGTAGTCCCACTGTGGCAGACTCAGTTTTAAGAAATGGAAAGTTAGAAGAAAGTATGAATTCCGATATGGAGGCCGACTACACTACCAATGAAGAAGGCTATGAAGTAATTTTCAAACCTGAGAAGATGGGAATTGAGCTCCCTACAATGCCAAAGACTTTCCGAGGTCAGCCTTTGAGTCAAGAGCAGTGGCTCAACTATTTAGACAGGGATGGCCGGATATCTAACATGGACGAAATTCGTCAAATTATATTTTACGGTGGTGTCGAACCGTCAATTAGGAAGCACGTTTGGCCCATCCTTTTGGGAGTATTTGACAGCAGATCAACGTATGACGAGAGGCAGTACCAAATATCCGAGAAAACGTGTTACTACAATCGTATGAAAATGCAATGGGCAACCATTTCTGAAGACCAAGAGGAGCGTTTCAATCCCTTTAGAGATTACAAGTCGTTAATCGAGAAAGATGTATCCAGAACTGATAGAACTTTGGACTACTTCAAGGGAGAGAATTGCAGAGGAACTGACATTCTTCGGAATATTCTGATGACATACATGATGTACAACTTTAACTTAGGATATGTACAAGGTACGTGAATTATTTTTTTAAAAATCATCTGGAGTAGGTCGACATTGTAGTATTTATTGTTTTAAATTTTGTTTCTGCCTTGTAGGAATGAGTGACATACTTGCTCCTATTTTGATGGAGACACAGGACGAAATTTTAGCTTTCTGGATTTTTGTCAAGTTTATGGATTTAATTGTAAGTTGGGACTAAGTTTTTAAGTAGTTTGTTTGTACCAATAATTAGTTTGGAACGCATGAGTATGCCTAATGGCCTTTGTGTGAATATTAGGAAACAAATTTTGAAATGAGTCAAGAAGGAATGCAGCGACAACTCAAAGATAGCTATACTCTACTTCAATTGGTTGACCCAAAGTTTAGTGCGTACCTAGAGGCATGTGACGCCTCCAACATGTATTTCTCTTTTAGATGGCTACTTATTTGGTTCAAGGTATTGAAACTGTATTCTTTTGTAAAAAGAATGTGTTAACGTTTCCATAAAATATCAACGGTTTCGCATTTTCGTCTATATTCCAGAGGGAATTTTCATTTCAAGATACTCTCATTTTATGGGAAGCGCTATGGACAGGGTTGCCTGGTCCGAATTTTCATCTCTTCGTTGGATTGTCTGTGTTGGAACAGCATAGCTGCACAATTATGGAAAACAAATTTGGTCTCAGCGAAATTCTGCGGGTATGTATATATGAGTAATTGACTATTACTAATACTACTAAACTGAACTACAAAATAGTGTCATGTTAGTAAATTCTCTTTTCATAAAATGTATTTTAGCATGTAAACGACCTTGCGTTGAGAATTGACCTTGAGACTACACTCACTTTGGCTGAAGCCATGTATCAGCAAGTCTCTGCTCCAGAAGTAACTGAGAAACTTCCCAACAAAATTCGAGTAATTTTAGGACTACCTGAGAGGGAAGAACCTTTGAATGAAAATATTGAAATTGTTGAGAACGCCAATGGAGACTCTCAGTCCATGGAAAGTAGTCCAAACCATCTCGCTCCTAAGCCTTCATCCTCACATTCTGGAGCTGCTGGTGATACTGCATCAAGTTCGAATTCAAGACGTAGTCGGGATTGCTCAGCGGAGCGACAGTATGAAATGGGCAACCAATTCATATAAAAAGTCAGAAACTAAGAGCAGCCAAAAGAAACTTCTGGAATTTATTAGATATTAGAAACATACGATTAAAACACGATACTCCAATGTGATATTACGAAATATACTTACAATTAGTATGACCCAGCATAAATAACGAAAGAGTAAAAAGTAAAAACAAAGAGAAGTTGTCCATTTGACGATGAAGG
>JAANSQ010000734.1:0-19638 GCA_036850885.1 Lepidocyrtinus dapeste | reverse complement strand
TTGCTTATTATTCGAATTCAGTGTTTCCAATAAGTTATAAGCGAAAAAATTCTACATAAGAGTCGAATTATGTCATACTAATTTGTATAAAAGAAAGTTCTATGCTCAATAACCTAGTCTTGACTGCAAAACATTGGAAAAATATTCTGCACCGTTTCCCAAAAACTGTTTGAAGCAAACCTCAACCTAAGCAATAAGAGGCTATTTATGCGCTTCCTATAACGTTTCAGTCTAACTCCATTTTCCGAGTAATATATCAAGAGCTTGTTTTGAAGTGTAGATGGGATTAAGAAGGAAATTAAATTAATCGATTCAAACGAGACAACATGATTTAGAGGTGGACGTTGGCACTCTTTCTCTCCCGATTTTTCTTCCATGAAAAAGGAAAATAAACATCGAGATCGAGTAGAGCAAATATGTATAGCTTCCTTGCTTTTGCAATCCTAAATTCTACCAAATTTTCCAATTCTCCCCTAGGACACCCTCAAAGACTCATGCATAGTACACTTGTACACTCCAGAGCATCAAAAAGCTCCCGTACCAGCGACCTAAAGACTAAGTGAAATTAAACGGTGTAGACGTGGAACGACGTTTTTATAAAAAATAATGCTACATCTTTTGTAAACATGTGCAGCTCATTTGTTAAACATTTTTTCCAAATAATTTCGCTCAAGGTTCATTTTTATTCGTTGAAAAAGATGTTGTATTTAACGTATCCTCCGAAAAATTATGGTTGTTGCAATACAGTTTGTATGTTTTTCTTTGCCATTTTTCATTTTCGTCTTCCATAGCTCCAGGAGAATTTTTACAATTTCACATATTTCAAAATGCCTCCTTTTCTATAGAAGATGACGTTTACTGCCCAAATGAAACTTCATTCTCAACTGTTTTCCATTTTCAAGTAAGTGAGGTGAAGGCAATAAAGCCATTCAAGAAAAATTGCCTTGAAAGAAAAAAAGCAAACAAAACCTGCAATTATCGGCATCAGCAGCATAACTTCTCATTTCCTAACTATACATACTTCTTCTTTCTTTACTATAGAAACTTCTGCTGACCCCAATGAACGTCACAGTTTTTTCTAGATTTATAGCTACCGTTGACCGAACCCCGCTGATTACGCACCTACAAACATCTTTCTTTCACCAAAATGCCGCCGTTGCTCACGAAGATTGTTTTCCTTTTTAAACATTTTACGCACTTTTCTCGTTTGAAACGCCGACGCAAGCACGATAAGATAATTCATGTAGAAGGTTTCCAATGCGATATGATCATGATCGCTACATTACCATTTCACAATTAGCATTTTATGAACCTGAACTACTTTACAAACCGTGCGAGAGAAAGAAAACAACAGAAGTAAACCAAAAGTTTTAACGTTCAATTTTACGTTTGGATGTAAAATATTCATTACGTTTTAAGTATATTGCCATTGCCATGGAAAATCAATATTATGATGAAATCAAAATGAAAGTTGACATTCAGACATTCGTTTCGTTTGGGATATTGCATTAAATGTCTACGGTAAAACGAGGTCAAATAAACATTAATCAAATCATTTACCTACCTACTGTGGCGCTGTTTTTACAACAAATAGAAAAGAGAAGTAAAAGCTGTTTAAACGTTTTCCACCATATTAAAACTCCTCCTCATTTATACTTTGAGTAAACTTGGTTGATAAAATAATTCTTATTAAAGAAATCGGATTACATTTAATGGCTATAGTTTTATTTTCAATCTTTACTTTACTAATTTCACGTGTGCGAAAATTTAGCAGATTTGATGATGGGCTTTTAATGTGGCATACCTTGATTTTAAAGATTTTCATGCATGGTTCATCGTTCCAGAAGGCGGACATTAAATAGCTTTCAATAAAAGCCAGTTAGAGAGTTAGCCGCAATAATAAAGTCTTTGCTTAACTCATGCAAACTAAAACATAGAAAACCTGCCAGAATCAAGCTTATAATCAACAGAGAAGAACTTTCGGGGAATATGAGTCGGCATAGTCGGTCTTTCGCTCTCGACTCCATATCATTTTCGCCCATTTTGTGACAACAAGTAGGTTGTAAAAAAACACCATGTTTCCAGCAAGCGAGAAAGTTTACTTGTTTGTAAAACCTTTTCAATGAGATATATCAAACTTCGGAAAAGTATCTAAGGTGGTGTAGTGACAAAGATTCATGTACCTCTCATACTTGTAATGATGACTCTGACCTGTTGTTGGGTTTTTACATGAAAATTTCTAAAAGTTCGATAAGCTTGTTCTCCAACACCTTAAATCGAAGATACAAACCCAATATAAGCATTACGGTGAAAGAAAGCGCTCGAACCTTGATCCCTAAAATAAACATTTCCGATTTTGCTTTTTTGTAAAAGATTTGTATGAAAAGCTTCTTTTTTTTCTCTAGTTTAGGTTTAAATACTTTTTCTTTGAGCCAAAGTGAATCCACGGATCTGTGTCAACTGTCAACCTCTTTTCTCTTTAATAACGACACATTTCACCTGTGTGGCATGAATTTTTCTATTTCTAAGAGCTTGTAAAACATACCTACGCATATTACACGCGTAGACAAGCTGCATATTTTTAGAGAAAAAACCACACAAAGAGAGAAAGATGATGATGAGCGATAAAGGTGTAAAACCAGGATCACATCATGTTTTTTTCAAGACATCATAGAATTGAACATGACAGGTATTGTTGTAAACAAACAGAGGAAAAACTTGGATTTGATTTGACGTAAGGCACAGGTGAATAAAAAAAACACTTAATCTTCCCTTTCTGATTTGAATCTTGAAACCACCGACCAGTCTTTTAAAATCTTTATTTTCGTCCACATGAGTGAGTGCAATATATATTTTTGGTCAGTGGATCATACTCATCATCACCAAACACTTTGAAGTGAATGATTGAACAATGGATTGGATTATATCAAAAATAGTAAGGAGGTAACATGATTATGGTTGGGCGTAGGCATGAAGCTCAATTTCATTCAAAAGAGTGAACATGTCCTGAACAAAACGAGCCAGTCTAAAACAAATTTAAAGTTTGTTAAACAGTCTACTAGAATGAATTGACTCTAGACAAGGGACAGACCCTTTTACAAATCAAATCCAATTTAAAAACCAAAGCTTTCAACTCAAACGTCCGTCTCCCGATGACTGAGTGACACTCCCTAGTAGAGAAATACAAAATTCAGTTATTTTTGGCAAATACGAAAAAAGAAGTTGTCGTATATAATCCTACCCTAAATTTGGAATAACCTGAATTCATCCTAACTCATTTTATTCGATAAAAATAGGAAATTTAAAGAATTTGAAAGTGAATGGATTGTATACAAAACATGTTTGAACTCAAACGGTTCATTCTGGCGTCACCAATTCTACTCGCTGATGAGTTACGCAGATGTATTTTGTATATTTTTTAAATCTCCCGCAAGTTAAATTCTTGCAAATCTTGAATCGATAGGTTTGTAATAGAGCTCCGTCGCGTCAGGTTGCAGTTGGAAATTCCGATTCTATCAAATTGCAATAGGATATATTGAATCGGCAATCGGCACGCTGCGCGGTGCATTGCGTTCTACACAGAAAAAACTGATGTGGCGTAATGGAATATGAAACGTGACAGTTTTCGTTCAACCTTCAACAGCGAAAATTTTCTTTGCTGATACTTTGCTCAAGTTAAACGAGAGTCAAACGGAGAAAAACCTACATAGTTTTCCGCTTTTTTCTCGCACTAACTGACAGTTTTATCGAACCTTTACTTTTTTATTTGTGAAAAAGTTTTATGTATTTACATTCTTACAATAATTTCTGTATGGTACTTTCCATGCATTTTTCTCTCGAACGAACTTTGATTCACTTCTTTGACTCACAAAACTATGGTTGTTTTTTATGAGGCAGATATTTTTTCTCTGCGCTTTTTTCCACACGTTGTAAACTTAAAGATGGTAAAGGTGCCACTGCGTTCATGATTCGTCATACGAGATTTGTGCTAACCTTTTTGAAAAGAAACAGTGACATTTCGCCTGTGCCCAAAACAAATATTTATGTATCTTCTCGTGGGCTTTATATCCACAAGTGATTGCGTAATTTTTCATGCATTTCTAATTCTTTGGTTGGTCAGAGCATTATAAATGTAAAGTTTTGATTGTACTAAACTTGTATTTATAGCTGGTGCTTTACTTTGCAATAGTATATTAAATGAGATAAGGTGGCTGAGTCACTGCTCCCTTCCCTTTTATTTTCCAGAAAGGTCTATATTCCAACCACAAAATGGAGAAAACTCGAGTGAAATGGGAATTGAGACGATGATCATAGTCATTAACTTCTCAAATAAAATTACTATTTTGGCTGATGCATTTTTAATACCACCTGAAAGCACTTCTTTTGTGCACCAGCGAGAAAAAAGTTTATCTTTTTAGACATAACATGCTCTCCTTTACTCCATCGTGTGCTCAGTAGTGGTCGCAAAGTCTGTTGGCTGGTCCTGGTCGGTCGGTGATCTGGCTTTTTCTAGAGCTCATCTTCCTTTAAGAGATGGATAGAAGAGGAGAAAACGAAGCAACATGTGTACATGAGCTCTCTGTCATAAAATGTCAACAACCAAACCATTTAAGGTAAACTTATATGAGCTCAAATGTCTACCTGCTTGTTCTGTGCTTTCGCTCATCTGCTGCAAGTCTCAGGTAGAAATAAAACGATAATATGGTAATAATAATATGCAATGCACTTTGGAAATTTTATTATTTCCCTTTTATAAAAATCTATATGAATCAGAGTCATGTGAATTCTCTTTTGCATTTTCGTGATAGTAAAGTAGCTGTACATTCGTGAAGTAGGTAGGTTGTAAAAAAAAGATGAACAAGGTAGGTAGGTAATGTCCTGCAATGATAAACGATATCATTGTTCCCATATAGCACACAACATGAATTACAGTTTTCCTCTAAACTTTTTTCTCCTCGCCTAAAACGTTTACCTTTTCGTGAAACTTTTTTGATATAAAATAATAAATGCGTCATTTCTCTGGAATTCCTCTGATTTTAGAACAGTTTTAAAACACTGCAGACACTTTTTACTGCCTTTTCGTTGAGAAATTTTTTGATGATGATTTGACTTTAGCTTTTGATGGTACGTATAGATGTGAAACTATGAAGCTATATGAAGCTTTCGTATTTTCTATGAATTTCACTTACCTCTTTGGAGAGCGTCCTTTTATTTTCCCCATTCTACTCCTCCACTCTTATGGAGAGCTACGTACGAAATGCAGAATAGTCTTGGTTTTCAAAGAGAATTTTGGAGTAATCGTTTATAAAAATCATTTGTAACACTTATTAGATTCTGAAATTTTCCTCCGTAATTTTCGCACAGATGAAATGAAACGGGTTAAAACCTTCACTTTTTAACGTTCATTTCTTTACATTTTTTCATCAAATTATAATCACGGATATATTTGCCCACTCCGATTAATTCGTTATTACACACCGAATCAGATAAATCAAATGAGAAACGCGAAAGATGAGATAGAATGAAATAGAATGAGTAGCAATTGCGCGCAACAAGTAAGTAATCACACTGTCATTCATTCACAATCTTCGCCTTTCCTTTAGGTCTCGTGTGGGAGATTCACTTGCTCTAACAGATTTTCATTGTTGCATATCTCGTTTCCCTCCTAGCTCGTCGATTCCTCTCACTAAAATGCATGCGCAGAATGTAAGCGTGACCAATCACTAAATTAAAGAAACGTTTACAAATTATGCGTAAAAATACTGATGAATTTAACGCTATGTTTGTAGTAAGCAGTGCCACATAGGCAGAACCTTTCTTGAATGAATTTCGATCGATATAAGATAACAATTTATAGGGACGTACGAATTATATTGATCTGTACAAATGGCACAATTTTTCAAGCTGCATATAAAGCCGTAGACACACGCTCACTTTTGCTTAAAAGCTGAGATATTTTCTCTGTGTTGCAATAACGTTTTTTCGCTATTTTAACTCCCGACTCGTCTCATTTGAGACTGTGTCGTGTCTTCTTGAGACTCTTCCTCTTGTGACTGGTGGCCCATAGACCAAGATGCAGTCAAAGAGATTGGAAACCAACAAGGATCATATTATCATCATCATGATATTATAGTTGATACACCTAGTTACTTTTTTTTTACAATATCTCACTTTTTTCTTCTTCTCCTTTGACTCATCCATTTCTTCTTTTTAACCCTTTTTCGCTTTCGTCTGCTCTTCTTTTTTCCTGTAGTAGGAAAATAAGGAGAATAGAAAAATTATGTGGAATCTAAAGGAGTGTGTGCGAGCGAGAGATGTGTATGTGTGTGAGTGTGTGTATGTTCCGATGATCACACAAGAGCATCTTATTGCCATTGCATTCGCTTGCTTTTAATTGTACGAATTTTTCTGATCTACGCGTTTGAACAACATCCCTAAATATACGAAGAAAAGTGGATAAGGAAGCCAAAATCTTGTCTTACTGCCTTTTTTCTCCACAAAGTTTTAGTCTTTTCTCCATGAACCGTGTTGATATTACCTAAAAACGCACGAATCATCGCGAGCCCAACCATATCAAACTCATTCCGCTCATGTGTCTTCGTTAAAGGATAATATTCAATTATTCAATTTTCCTCAGAGCTGAACAGAAAATTTTAATGGGTTTTCAGCGACTGTACCTTCATCTGTCTTCCTACTCCATGATTTCTAATTGAAGCTAATATAATTAAAAAATGAGAGCCATGGATAGTTGGGGAAACTTTTACGCGTGCAAAACTTGGACTGGTTTTTGGGTGCAATGCAATAGGAACTGTACTCAAAATGTATCTGAGTATCAAATTGTACTTAAAATGTATGAAATTTATTAAACGACTCTTGAACACATAAAAACTCTTTCAATACGTAGAAAATCCTCAATTTCCTCGTAAATTTTGTCCGTTGTTGAGCATTTTTATTATGGACTGTGCATTCACTGCACAGCACATTTTATTTTTTTTATTTTCGCTTAGGTATTCTCTTGCTGGATATGCAATGCATTTTTTCATGATCGACCGTACATAAAACACAGCAATATTTTGTATTCCCAAAAGACATGAATAAACAAATTGTACATAATTTCAGAATGAAAAAGAAAACGAGAGCGTCATTGAGAAATTGTTAAATGGAACATATTTTACACTTCAAATACTGAAACAAGGCAAAGAATGTAAGAGAAAAAATATATATATGCTCATTTACTCCTGGAATGTAATCCCTCTCTCTTTCCCTAGTCATTAGCAAAGCCAATAATTTATTTTTTCAACGACATCGTTTCCACGTTTATGCTTAATTAAACCATAGCGGAGGGAATGGGAGCTCATACCCATAATGATAAGTTACCAGCATCCCAAATTAGGACAAATTAAGTGCTTGTCAACTTCAATGTATTCCTCAAAATTACTGGTTTGTTATCACCTCCCCCAGACAAAAAAAACTTCAATCGGAAATTGTTGGAGGAACTAAAACTGATTCGTTTACATATAAATCAAGTTTTTTTTGGTATTGTTTCTAGAAGGAAAAAAAAATAAAGTGACAAGAAGAAATTAGGTGCAATTACGTTAAATGAGTTTTCTAAGTTCTAAAAGTGGCAGGTAAACTAAAAACAATAAGAACAAATGCAATTTTCGGATACGCCAAGAGGAAATGGATGGATTGGGTGTGTGTGCAATTTCCATTTTCATTGAGAGGTTAAGCACGATCAAGTGAAACACCTACCTGTTGCTTTCATGAGGTGAAACGAAGCACATTCTCTAGCACAGTTTAATTGAAGACGGCTTCACAGAATTTGTCGTTTGTCCAAGTATAGACAACTGGATTGCTCAAATGATGCTGCTTAGGATGCCTCTGTAAACTTATCTTAGGTTTGAATCTTGCCTTCTCTCTCCTTCTGGTTTTAATGCGCTGATTCATTCACGATGCTGTTTCAACTCAAACAACTACATTCCATATGACCCTATATTTTCATTTCCCCTTTAGGGAACAACTCACAACCTTTTATCTGATTTCCATAAACAGGAAGAATCTTTGAATCACATGCGTTAATAACATAATACCTTACCTTATCCAACCACCCCATACGAGTAAGAACACCAGGAAACGTTCTTGTTCATTCTGAGTAATTAACTCTTGAGGAAACGACAATTGCCATCTTAAGGCCTAGTTTACACCTAGTTTTATCTTTTGATCATGCTTAATAGAATAAAAAGCTTTCATACATTAGCATACATTAGCATACATTTTCAGTTAGGCACTTCTCTATAAACGAAAACATGAGCAAATGGGTTGCGTGGGCAAGACTAAGTAAGTTTTATTATTGGTTAAATCTAACTATGTACGCAAGTTTTTAATCCGATTCGGATGTTTATTATACATGGATATATGGCTCTTTATATTTTTTATTATTCCTGAAATACATATTTCACGCTCATCCCTACCAAAAAGAAAGCAGAAGCGAACACAAAATAATACATTTAAGATTTGGTTTAAAACCACCGTTTTCAAGCGGAGTCAAACAAAGTTAGCACTTGTTTGTTGTTACCCCCTGCAGTTGTGAGACGAAATAAGTGACCTGATTGACAAAAAAGCGCAATGTGAGCATCACATTTATTCTTCGCACGTATGGCAAAACTATCGTTTTCCATCTTGGCACTACGAGACACTTGTTGAAAACAGTATCGTTCCTCCCATTGCGGAAAAAAATGAAGATGTCAAAACATCATCATTACCAAAATGCACCTCTCGCTCTTTATTTTTTCTGGCTGTAGATATTGATCTAATTTCGAAATTCTCATAAATCTTCATTGATCACTGCAGACATAATCATAGTCATTATATCGGTGAAAATGACCGTTTTCGTCTAGCAAAAGGAAAACTGATTTTGGTGGTGAAAACAACGATAGCAATCATCACATAAGCAATTACAGATAATTGATGCTTTTATATTAGAGAACATGGTCATTGTGCATTTTTCCTTCCTTTAGAGACAAAACAATCGATTAAAGTCTAACAAAGATTTATCACCTTCTTCATTTATTATTAGAAAATGACTTCCCATTACATTTTATGGATTTTGGCGAGCAAAAAATGCTTAAATGATTGAAGAAAACATGATAGAGAATCTATCATTTTGCCCAAAATACAATCCCTCCTAAATTAATGAGAAAAGTGTAGGCAGCGACCGGCAGGCAGTAACTAAAAAGTTAAAACTTTTCTTGCACTTTTTTTCAACTGAGATTTCACCAAATCCATATAAACCTTGAGTCAAATGAGTCAAGTCTAATAAATAAATCACTCAAAGTATTTGTCTATTTATGAACTAAGCAACTTAAGGCAATAGTATTTTTTCTTCTAATTATTTATGCCAGACGTGACATACTAAAAATATTTGCAAAAAAAGAAGAAAATGACCGACATAGCCTTTTCAATAATATTCACACAGCGTGTGTTATCATTTTAAATGCATTTGTTTTGATAATGCGGTGTCTGCTAGTCAAGTTGTTTTAGCTCGCTGAAGAAAATTCGTCACGATTTTGAATTCCGCGCGAAAATCAAAACTAAATAATGCTCATATTTAAAATGGAAACGTAATATATATTGTGTTGTAGGTACAAACTAATGGAAATTCAGAAATTTTTAAATTCTACATGAATCACCGTAAAAGCATAAGGTTGTTAATGCACATGCATCTTTCAAAATAGCACTGCACTTTTTTCTTCGTCATTTGAGAAAATCAAAGCGATTAAAGTACATTCGCCTCGCAGCCTACATACAAAAAAATCTTTTTCGCTACCTTCTTCGCGTGGACTGTTGGATTTTTTTTTTTGGAGTGTGCTCGCTTACATCCTTTTTCCCCTTGTAAACTTCTGTTTTGTGGATAATTTTTGACCATTTTCTCTTTCCCTTGAGCTTCTTCTTTCGACAACTTACTGTTAATCATCAACCTCAAGTACGAGTGGTTTCTATGAAGAACAACAAGATACGTTCATAGTTTTTCTGGAATATTATGCATCTTTATTTTGAAAAGCATTCGCAGCCTTGTCCATCAACGTGATCTCTCTCCAAAAACCAAAAGTACTCCAAAAGTAAGTAAAAGCTCTCATTCATTTATCCTTCATTCATTACTTTTCCATTTTAATAGAAACGCAGAGAGCGAGTAAAGAGAGTGAGTGGATGCTATTGTAATTATAATCTAAATTTCAGAGATTCACTTGTACACTGCACATTATGTATTTTTAATTGACATTTAATCACCCTCCTTTTTTCTTAATCTTATCTATCTTGTATCCATTCTCAAGAATGGTCTAATTGAACTAGAAAAATTGACTGACCTAAATATTTGCTTCCCTTCTGTTCAATTTCAAGATGAATTAAGAAAGACAGATGAGATGTGTGTCGCTTGCTTATTTCGCGATAAAAAATATTATTAAACTGTCTCACCCACTTGAGCGAAAAATGTTAATACCTACAATTTTTTTTCGCAATTCCATCATTTTCCACTCTCCTATAAATAAACTCTCAAAAAACTGGGGGAAATTTATATTAATTGTAATATCGCTCCAAATGTTAGATTAACATAAAGATGATGGTGATAGAGTGCGGCTTATATATTTTGGGAGGCACTATACTATACCATTCCTTCCAATGTAAGATGAGCTGGAATAAATCGTAAGGAATATCATAACATGTCTCCATCAAGAGTGCCACTCCAAAAACACCAATACATAATGACATACATTTTGAAACGATGCTTTATATATCACTTTCAATTGGAATTGGATGGACCAAGACATTTTGTAGTTTTGTAATGCGCCTTGGCTTCGAAACAAATGTATGAATTTTTTCTTTCGAGTTTTTTTGGGGACAGTCACCTTTCTCCCCTTAGCATGATTAAAAGTACAAGTGTCTTTCGTCTCCAACACAGTTCCAAAAATGTTACACTCCCTTTAACAAATACAAGGAGAAGTGAAGAATTTAACACTCGTTCAAAATAAAACTATGCACTTTCTTTTACAACATTAAAATGAAAAGTTTAATATGAATTACTTACCTCAGACAGATAGACAAGGATGATGGTGGGAGGGAGGACAGTCTGTGTGGATTAGGTAATCCCGGCGAAAACAAAAATCTTATCGCTACCGTGCACACAAAAGTGATGATGAGATGACGATGACCCCGCAATACATTCAACTCAACAGAAACTTCCCGAAAAACGCCCGTCATGAATTTTACGCTTAAAAGTGATATATGAACATCACAGTCGTATCATAATAATAAAGACGTGCGTTTCCAAACCCATGAGATTACACGCAAAACATTATCACATTTGAAAGCGACTGTGGCATTACTCAACTGGCATCCGAAATCTTTCTTGGATGAATAGATGATGGGGGGATATAACATGCTTAAAGGGCAATAATAAATATATAAGTTCGTTCAGGAAGTGATAAGATGGCTCTAAAAAATAAAACAGAATCATGTTTTCACGCTTGTTCACATTTAAGAAAATTCTGTTTTATGTGTTTTTGATAAAAATTTATAGCCAGAGTCTTTTCAATGAAAATATGAAAAACAAATTGTGCACATAAAAATTGAATTAGGTATATTGTAGTATTGATTTTTTTCTATAGTATGTTGCAACAAGCGAGTTTATAAAATTTCCCTAAAATTGTGAATGAAATGCCGACACGAGTATAAACTTCAATATGTTTAATCACCGTTTAAGAGAGCGACATTTTTCAGTGAGTAAATCATAGAACGTCCTTTTGGGTCAGTCAACTCAAACAGAAAAAAGAAACTCGAACGGGAAGATACGTTTTTAAGCTAACGAGTGACATAGTCGGAAGAATGTGGTTTTGTTTCAACCAAAATATTCATTAAACACGGCTAATAGAAAAAAGACAATGATGAATTTTGAGCATGTCGTTTAGTTTGGTTCGTTTTTCATTATAAATGGTCTGGTTTTCTTTGAAGGGGATTTCACGGGATTTTGGATGATATGATTAATGCGCCCACGCATAAGACATGTATGTTTGTCTTCCGTGAGGAATAAGCAATTGGTTAAGAAGAGAGAGGAAGAGAAGCACTTTGTATAATTGACACCATCTCGTTTAGACGTTCTTTATGGTTATGACTTGCCTCTAATCCTTTATCTTCCCAGCTATCTAATGAGACATGAGGGAATTTTCATAGATGAAGGAAGAGTATTGATAATGTATCATTAGTTTTTATGAAGTGGTGACAGGTGGAGAAATACTCGGAAATTAAAATTAAGTGCAACGGGATAATAGAAATAAATACAGGAAATGTAAGTAACAGTATTTTGTAAATTAAATCGGAGGTACCGGTATAAATTATGAGGTTTCCACCCATCACTGCTCCCAAAAATTAAAAAAAATCTGTTATACATGCAAAACTATGTGTGTATGTGTACATATTACTTTGTGAGTCGAAGGCATTAAAAATTGAAAGTGCTAGAGAAAGCGTGGAGATTTGTTGACGCAGGCTATAAGCGAGTAGTGTTTGAAACGAAGTTCGAAAATACAATGAATTACTCTTAGAAACAAAGTCAAAACTAACTTCATCATTTCATATTACAGATATGATGAAATTACTTCTAAATAATATTGAATGAAAATGTCGAAAACTTTCATCACACAATTCAGATAACATGTACAAATCTATAAACATCCTTTGCTATCTACTCCTTATCAAAATTCTACGTAACGCTTAGTCTTCCGAAAATCGAAAAACTTAGTTCAAAATGAAGTCTTCCTGCAAAAGCAAAAGTAAAATCCCCGTCCGTGCTTTCCAAAGAGGTTCACAACAGAACAGCCCTAATAGATCTAAAGAAAGTTCTAGAATACCTTCGAAAGTCGTCTCTCCAATTCAACTTACTCCATTGAATTTTAATTCAAAACCTACACCCAAGCCAAATACCACCGGTAAAAACGAAAGGTTCCTTCATTCAAAATTGCCATTAGGAATAGAAACTCCAGACCGTAACACGAGTCTTTTGCCCAAGGCATTTTCTCAAGAAAACGAAGTTGTTCCGATATCCGTTGTCTTGTCCAGACCAACAGATTTGAATCAGACGAACGTTGCAGATTTCATTCACCACTGGTCCGTGAACACTCCAATCAACATTTTGAATGAAAGACTCCTTTATAAAATTTTCTCGTACTTGAATCACTCTGACCTCATCATTTGCTGCCTGGTTCAAAAGTACTGGCACCGTCTGATAACATCCAGCCCAACATTTTTGAAAAAGACCGTGTGCGTCATATCCATTCGAAAACAGTATAGTCCAACACTGCATACCACGTCCTACATGGACATTACGAGTCAACTAAGGACTGCCTTTAGACACGCACGAATGCAGAATATTGACCACAAATTCCTCAAGGATTCTGACAGTTTCGTCTATAGAAATAGTGACAATGATCTCTTCTTTCCGGATCCAAAATTTTTGGCAGGCTTAGTCACCCTAGAATTCCGAAGTTGTTTTTTGCTTTGGCACACAGTGAAGCGTGTTCTTGTCAGAACCGTGCAGCTTGAATCTCTCGTAGTGTCAGATTGTTTTATTGTGGAAATGACGCTACCTCAGAAGGCTTCCGTTCCATTAGAATTCGACGAATTTCAATGTGGAAACGCGATATTTGCTTTGAAAAGTTTGGAAGTGTATGAAGCAAACTATTTAAAAGGGATTACCACAATTTTAAAGAAATTCGTAGGATTCAAGAATCAAAGCTTATCAAGTCTCAAGATAACATATCACCCGCCAGGAAACTCAAAAGAAAAGTCAGATACTAAGGAAGATTCGGAGGAATTTTGTAGTGTACTTAAACAACTCATTACTCTCTGCACGAATTCTCTCCAGAGGTTGATTTTAGATATTCACCACGAACCCACTCTGGATATGATGGGAGAAAGGATTAGCAAACTTCTTGCAGATTTAGGGCCCCGAATGAGCCTGAAAGAGTATCAGTTGACATTGGGTTTGGGCTGCTGGTCGGGAAAACCGGAATTGATGCCGAAACCAAATGTCGCGATGAAAATGGAGGAAGGTAAAACTCCGGAAGAATCCGCGGAGAGTGTAAAATCAACTGCGATAGCCATCGCACTCTTTCTAGAGTCCCAAAAGAATCTAGAAGAGTTGGCTATCCCTTGCATAACGTATCCAGTGATATATAGCAATGAATTCAAACTCAACTTTGCCAGACTTCCTTGTGCTGATAAACTCAGTTTCTTATCTGTCCCGAGCGCTGGTTTTCTTCTACCAGATTTTCTAGAACAGTTTTCAAACCTAAAAAGGATCAAAGTTGGAGGTTCCTGCTGCTCAGATTATACTTCTGGCTGGGAAATTTTTAAGTTGTACATGACTGCAAAACAGGAATCGATGATGGTAGGGAGGGGACCTTTCTCATTAAAATCGCCTCAAGGCAGGAGCACAAGTTTAATAAAGAAAGAGTTTTTTCAAGAAACTAACTTAGCGCCTTCAACAAACAGGAGTTCTTCAATCAATCAAGGAAATTCAGATACCGTTGTAATGAAAAGAATTAAGGAGTTGTGCATTTCCTCCTGCAAAATCTCGACCAACTTTGCCCTTCTCATGCAAAAGCTCTCCGGGTTGACCTTGCTTGAGATCAGTTCTGACAAGCCTGTATTCTCTGATGATCATATGCAAGCTTGTATTAAACACCTGAAGCAACTCCGAACGCTTATGATAGGCTGCAGCGATTTGCTAACAGACTACGGGATTAGTGGGATTCCAACAGATTTTTCCATGACTTTATTTCAACTGCAGCGTTATCAATGGAAAGGAATCAACGAAAAGATTTGGTCTAAGAAGAATCTGCAAGGAAGACCCTTGTCAGACTTGAAAGGTCTCCGGAAATTGGTGCTTTTAGGAGATAGTAAGATCACGGATGTAGGAATAGGATATGGCTTAGCATTCAAGGAGCTGAAGTACTGCCACTTGCCTTACTCCGATTATATAATGGCTTGGGGCATTCAGAGATTTGGTGAGATGAATCCCAGTGTAGAGACGTTAGTACTCTCTGGAGTGAATCAGCATAGCAAGAAAGCATTTTTGGAGTTGAGGAAAACCCATGAAAGAATGAAAAGAGGAGATGCGACTCGCTCTGGATATTTTGTACGAGAAAATAGTATTAAAAACAGAGGCACATCATTTATTATGGCAAAAAGATGAGATTATGAGATTTTTTGCTCTTATTTCAGGTGGAGAAGCAATCTCCCCTAATGGATGATTTCTCAATTGTCCTGCCACCACCTCCTGAGTTTCTTTCAGAATTGTATGGCGCAGTAGTTACAAAGTTTTCCGATTTCTTCAATAATATTCTTAAATGAGCAAATACTTAAAATAAATGTTGATTCGAAAAATGTTCAAACCCCACGGTTCAAGTCATAGCCATACAGTATTCAAGAAGCAAGTCAGTTGGTCCATAAGAAATCATATCTCTGAGAAAAGAATGTAGTAGATGTATGTAGATGATGATGTTTTTTTTGTAGTTGACAAACATATTCGAATAGGCATTAGGTGTTTAGGTTCTCCAGCTTCGTATTTGTTCAAGTAGCACCTAATGCATTACAGTTATAGTTTGTACTGTTAACTTGCAAAAATGTACCTAAATCTATTTCTACTCGGATTGTACGATCTTTTGATGCATCATTATTTACAGTCAAACTAAATGATCCAATTTAGGACAAAACGTTTCAAGGACATACTTTAACACGGTGCAATATGAAAGCTCCGCGATGAAGTCAATGCGTTGTTTTTTGTTACTTGACATGTTTACTCGCAAATTCAAGCTCATTGACGCTCATCAGTCATATCTGTAGGAATATAGACAGAAATTATTTACTTCACTAATTGAACATTATATAGAGTTACTACTTCGTTGTGTACATGTAAATACAGGCTAGTTCAAAAAATAAGTTTACACCGCACCAGATAAAATATATTCTGAAAAATACTCTTTTGATACTTTGATAGATTTTGAAAACCAGAGACCGTCCCACCATGGTTTCTTCCAGTTTGCTTATTTTTATTGGATTATTTTTCGCTTTGTATTGGGCATTCAGCAGGTCAAAGTCAAAGTTCCACAAAGTAAAGCTTCCCGGTATGGATCCATCATTAGCAGAAAAGCGATTCGTGGTTTTTTCTCGTAAATAATGATCTTTTATTGGTTTGAAGGTCCGTGGTGCCTTCCCATTTTTGGAAGTGCCTTGGAGATGGATAGAAACTTTTGGAGCACACTTAACAAATGGAGCAGGAAGTATGGACCGCTTTGCAAAGTTAAACTTGGTCCGCATGAGTTAGTTCAAAATGTTCAAATTACATTAATCAGGTGAATCTTGCTTTAACACATGATCATGTGCATGTTTTTTTTAAAAGTTTTGTGATTGTGTCGGATAACAACATGGCAAAGGAAATGCTTAGTATTGATGCGTTCGTTGGTCGAGCTTATATCGACGAATTTACTCTGTTTGAGGGAGAAAACATAGGCTTAATTAACTCAGAAGGACAAGTTTGGGAGGAACAGCGTAGATTCGTTGTGCGACAACTTCGAGACTTTGGTTTTGGAGTCTGTTATAATGGAGGAAGTTGATGAGCTGATTGAAAGATTGCATAGAAGGAAAGGAGAGCCAGTAAAAAATGTCAAGGAAGAGTTGTCCCTGGCTCTAGTAAACTCGCTATGGAGTATTGTTGCCGGTGTAAGGTATCAACAGGAGGATCCAAAACTTAGAGAGTTGCAACGTCAAATTCAAGGGTAATATGCATATGAAGTTGAAAACCTGAGGAGTAATTACTATATTCAAAAAGACATTTCTAGGACATGGTTCATTGATCAGCCTTTTGTTTTTGCAGAGCCTTTGATGATGCAGCAAAATCTGGAGCGTTTTTAGCTGCAGCTCCTTGGATAAAATATATTTTGCCTGAGTGAGTGGTCATTCGACGCGCAATGGCAAACATTGTCAAATTTGTGAGCGAAACTATAGACGAACATAAACGAACTTTGCAGGAAGAAAGTCCAAGGTAGATTAAATTCAGTTACTTTTACTTGATATTTTGATAACCATATCCAAATAAGTAGATGAGAGAATGGTTAACGTTTCGAATTACCCCAGAGACTTCATTGACGTCTATTTAACCGAAATGAGAAATACTACAGTTCCAACATCCAGCTTTTATGGGACATTTGCTGGTAAAAATCGTAAACTTTGTCTACTTTTATGTGAGACAAACGAACACGTTAATTTCACTGAATTGGGTTGATACAGAAAAGCAGTTGATAAGCGTTGTTCAAGATCTCTTTGCGGCGGGTACTGACACAACCTCGACAACAATGAATTGGGCTATTTTGCACCTCCTTAAAAACCCAGATATTCAAAGAAAGCTTCAAAATGAAGTAGATTTAGTAACTGGAGGCACTAGACAAGTATCTTTCTCCGATAGACCAAAGTTACTACATCGGTGAAAGTAAACTTTTCAAATACATAGTTTCGAATTGACAAATTAAATAAGCTGTGATTTTTTTATTTATTATTTCAGAATGCCATATACACAAGCCATGATCAATGAACTTCTTCGCATATCAATCACTCCATTTGGGGTACCACATCGCGTTTTATTCGATACAGAATACAAAGGAACATACTTCCCAAAAGGAATGGGAATCATTATAAATGTTCATCACATTCACCATGATCCAAAGTTATGGAAAGAACCTAACTTATTCAAACCGGAAAGGTTTTTGTGCAAAGACGGAAAAAGCGTAAAGAAAGTAGAGCACCTCAACCCGTTTTTTAGTAGGAAGGAGGCAGTGTCCACGTAAGTACATAATAAAAAGAGGCATATATGTGTATGTATGTCAAAGAAAGTATGGCTACCTACAACTACTCGTAATCACAATAACTTTACGTCGAGAAAATAAAATTAAAATGAAACTTGTGTACACTTTATTTCAGGTGAAACACTTGCGAGAGATTCAATATTCCTCTTCTTGGCCAACTTGGTTCAAAAGTTTGACGTTGTGCCAGATCCTCATGGACCCCTGGCTGATTTAGAACCAGCAGTCAGCTTTTTAATTCAAGCCAAGCCATACAACGTGATTTTTCGGGAACGAAAATTAATTGATTAAACCATTCTCAATTCTAATGCTTTCATTCATCTTATTAACCCCTTTACGAGCATGAGAGATCTCTTTAAGTTTCAAGAGATGCTGGCGATAGAAAATTTTTATTCACAGGGTTTACTTATGTCGTATGTTTTAAGGCTTGGGTTTAAGTGGAAAACTTTGTTGAAGATTGGATGAAAGCTTTTTTCACGCTGGTTTTTATTACTCCTTCTAGAAATCAACTATAACGAAAACGTCAATTACTACTAATAATTGTAATTGTGAGGTAAAGTAAGATAAAACAGTGTTGGAAATAAAGTTTTAAACGTTATATGAATGAAAAATATCTATTAACACAACTACTGCTTGTCAAACACAATTAAAAACTCCAGGTACAATCATTTCATATTTGGGATAAAAAACAAACGCCTCAGCAGGGAGACCAAACTGTCTCAAAGTTCCCCCTTTTATCTTAAAGTCCTGCTGAAAATTTGCATTAACTGAAGCAGGCCTTTGTTCAAGGTCAATTATTTCCACCAGATCTTCTCCAGTACGTCTAGGTAATACATTAGGCGCACAAGCAATGGTTATATGAGCTCTGGAATTGGTCGTTATCACATTAGAATTTAGGCTAGATGAAGAAGGCGATTGGGTTGCGCCAGTTTTGTCGCCTTTTGGAATTTGTCGTCTGAAAGCAATTTTGCTCTCGTCCTTCTTATATTTGCATCCTGGGTTAGTCATATGCATACGCTTAAGCTTATGATAACTTTCTAATTCGTCCCCAAGTGCGAGTTTAATACTTAGTTTCTCGGAGGAAGTCTCTGAAGTTAGATTACTCGCATTTCTCTTGACATCCTTTCCATCATAAATTAGCTGCTGCGCCACCGTTAGCTTGACTCTGACACCAAGTGTACGTGGGGTGAACACAATGCCAACTAGGTGGATGTAAAACAATTTTCCTAGGAAAGAATGCACCGCTCCCTGATACTCGGAGTCCAAAATCCCCCCGAGAAATTTTGCTGTGACATGGTATTCCAGCTTATCTTCAGGTTTTATCCGCTTTCCAGGCCTCCTATAGTTGTAATATTCCAGTGGATCTAAACGAGGGGACAAGATTATAATGAATTAACTACCAAATCGTTTCCTTATTATTGGTAGTAAATAATTTATAAGTTAGAAATATTAGATAGACATAGGATCACAACTAACCCCGAATGTCAGCATCTTTGCCACAGTTTATGATGAATTTGTGGAAATGACTAACTTCCTTTAAGCTCAAACGGTAGAAGTGTAAAACGATAGTGTTAATGGCTAAAGATGTTTCTGGAGAAAAAAACCAGCCGTAATAATGCTTCTTAGATATCTCATCTTCAGTCTTAGGATTCTCGCCCACTTTTAAATTCGAATCAAACGATGTAACGCTTTCGGTAGAAAGTTTGTCCATTTTGTCAGTAAGGTCACTAAG
>JAANSQ010000733.1:0-19638 GCA_036850885.1 Lepidocyrtinus dapeste | reverse complement strand
TCAAGTACTCATCCATCCTCAGGTTTAATTCCAGTAAATACTGAACGTTTCATTGATTTCTGAACTTCGGCATTTTATAAGGCATTCCTTCAACAAATGGAATTCGTAAAGTAGGTCATTTTAAAAATAATCAGAGGTGAACAATTGCTTTCTTTAATGCTGCAGAACCAATGAAGCCCTAAATAAATTCCCATTACAAATTAAATATTATATAGCCTCTGTATGTTTCCGATTTGAGGTTTCAGAAAACCAGGGCATTCAAGTTGAATGACATGATCGGAATGAAATGCATTAGTTGCACATTATTAGTCACTCTTCATGAAATAAAATGAATCTTAGAAATTCAGAAATACATTTTAACCAATAAATGCAGCCGATTGCATAACTTGCATACGCATAAAACCTTGTTTACAGGAGGAAAAGAGTTCATATTATGTATTTAGGTTTTCTAGAGTTCATCGGGATGACCACAACCGCTCCATATTCTGTTTCCGAAGAATAAACATGCTCGCTCTTGTATCAGCAACCACAAGTATGGAAGCCTATGCTAGTAAACAGGAATTCAAAATTGTGTCGGGTCAGTTGCTAAATTTTACTGACTAGTTAAAGTTTCCTCCAATTGTACTCACTGTTTCTTTGACTGCTTGTCATTAAACTACAGAAGAAAGATCGACATAAATCAACAAGATGAAAATCTTAACGATATTTTTATTTCTTATTGTTTTTCTAAATAAAAGCATAAGTGCAAACATAAAAGTATATAAAACTTCGCTAGAAATTGGAATGTAAGTTTCATTTTTTATTATTTATTTATAAACTGAAATAACTCTTGGTAATTTATAATCTACGTGAGAAAATACTAGGGACATGGTTACCAAAGCGTATGACATCGTTTGTCGTTGGGAAATACAAGCACAGTTCAACTGCCATGACCAGCAGAGCTTCCAACAGGAACAGATCTTAACTGATGAGTATTTTAAGAATCGCACTGATGAAATGGAGGTAAATATATTGCATTAATTAAACTAATTCTAATAAAATATTTAACATCAGATCATTTTATTGCAAATATAGCCTACATTTGGTAGGTGGACCAAGAAATATAGCTTACCAGACCTTCCTCAATTATACCAGGATAGATGTAGCCGATATTTAGATGACTCCAGGGCACATCCCCCAGTGAATGAAAGTATAGCCTTAGGTGACAGTTCGAAAATGTATCCCTACAAAGGTTTCGCTCACTGCCTCCTGGGAACACTAAGGAAGGTATCGAATAGCAAAATGATACGGGATCCACTTCCAATAGCAACAGGAATGTAAGATTTCATCGGCGTTTCCCGCACTGCAAAGTTCTTTATGATAGGGATGATTCAAAATTAAATTTACTTGAAATTATTGATTGAAGGAAAATGGTAGTCAAAGCTTATCATAGCGCATGCAGATATGCAGTAGAATTCCAGGTGAATTGTACAGGAAAGTTGCAGTTCCAACAGAAGCAAATTTTGAGTGGAGATTTCTTCAAGAAAAATCCAGGTTTGAGAGAGGTAGTACATTCATATTTACATCATTTTCTGCCCAGGTGGGTTGAATTAGACTCGACGAGTTATGTTTTTGAAGGCCTACTTTGGGGAATGGACCAAAATACATTGCCTTCCCTTACTCCCGAAATTATATCGAGATGAATGTGGGAAGTACCTAAAAGACTCCAGGGGAAAGGCACCTGTGAATGAAAGCATATTTCTAAATGATCCAGAAACACTCTATCCGTACAAAGCATTGGCTCATTGCTTGGTCCACGTGTTAAGGAAGGTATCCAATGGAACTATGAAGAGAGATGTTGAATCGATTAAGATGGGAATGTAAGAAAAATCATTAATAGATTTCTGTCATAATTGGTAATCTTGATGAGTTAATCACTGGCTACTCGAATAATTTAGGGAAATCGTAACCAGAGCTTTTGATTTAGCGTGTCGGTATGCTGTGGACTATCAACTGAATTGTAGCGGTCAACAAAGCTTCCAACAGAAACAAATTTTAACAGGCGAGTTTTTCAAGACGTATCCGGAACAAAGAGAAGTAAATACGTAATATTTGTGTTTTATTTTCATTTTTTGTTACTATCGTTTAATTCTATTTAAAAATTTAGCCATATTTTAAAGCCTGGACCAAGGAATTTGTCTTGCCTTTACTTCCTCGAATTCACAAGATGAGATGCGGACGTTACTTGGATGACCCGGAGGCAGTTCCTCCAACGAATGAAAGTGTTATACTAAACGACACTGCTCAGATCTTCCCTTACAAGGCTTACGCGCACTGTTTAACGAACACATTAAGAAAGATCTCTAACGGCACGATGAAGAGAGACATTGAAACCATTAAGCTCGGAATGTACGCCGTTTGTAATTCTAAATTTTAACTAGAACTTAAGTAAAGAATTGGAAATTATTTCACTTAGGGAAATGGTGACGAGAGCTTATAATAGTTGCTGTTGGTACCATGGTCTCAAACAATTCCCATTTGCCAATATCACTGGGTACCTACGATGCTACCTTCAGGAAAGCTTTCAGCAAAATTACGTCCTCACAAAAACGTTCTTTCTTACTTACCCTGAGCAACGTGAAGTAACTTAACAACATTTAAATATTTAGTTTAACAATAGTATAGAACTTCTTTCTTATTTGTATTGCTTTAGCCAAAGTTTGGCTGAATTCACCAAGAACTACGCCCTCCCAAAACTGCCAAAAGAGTATCAAGAAAATTGCGAAAAGTTCCTGGATGATTCCAAGGCAAAACCAAAGACAGACGAAAGCGATGTTTTGAATGACCAGAAAAAAAGTTATCCATACAAAGCGTTTGCTTACTGTTTGATAAGCACCCTTGGGAAGCTCCAAGGAAATGAAGCCATTCAAGCTGTGGTAAAGTCGTAAGCTAAATTCATCTCATTAAAGCAATGCATAAATATTCCCTTTGAATTTCATAAAATTTGCTTAGAAAAATGAAAAGACTAACGATCATGGTAAACTGGCGTTGGAGGAAAACGATGCTTGACCGAGAGAACAAGTTTAGGGCACGCCATGGCGTCGACCCGTTACGACTTGAAAAGGAGGTAAGTATTTCTGTGAATACTTACTCATATTTCTCGTTTAATAATTTTTTTATGAATTTATTGAATTCAATAGCTTAACGATGCAGCACAAGCGTACGCTGAAAAATTGCCTTTGGCACATAACTGTACTCTGAAGCACACCAAATACTCCCAGCGGTACTGGCGGGGAGAAGGAACCGGAGAAAATCTACACTGGGGTAAACTCGACCTAGACGAAATGACTTACTTCGTACCGAATGACTTCTACGCTGAAATTGAATACTACCCGTATCCACTGCCTCCTGTGAATTACACGGAGGTGGAGAGTGGCAAACTGGGGCAAATCGGGCATTTCACTCAAATGATATGGAAAGATTCGAAGCTAGTAGGGTATGGATATCATTACAGTGAAGAATGCAAAAATGGGTTCACCGTGGCTCGATATTATCCAGCAGGCAACTTGCGGGGGCTGGGAGAAAACGAATATGCAGAATTTTATCCTTCGAATGTGTTACCTCCGAAAGATAATATGACAAATGATAGTCCATGGTAAACTTTAAATTCACATTAATTCATCGTAACATTGGTTGTTTTCAAAAAAATTCTTTTATTAAATTCTATTAATGAAATTTTTATCTTGTACAATTGTTTTATGCATTCTGCCGTATGATTTTTGGCACATGCAAATCGAAAAACTTTTTGCATTCCTACACTTCACAAAACCTGCTTCAAGCAAAGTGTTAGACTTGAACAATGAAATCATCATGTAAGTAGGTTCATAGCTTCATCTTCTAACATCTTCTTTTCGGCAGATATTTTATGACAGGTAAAATTAATGCTTACTCTTGTTAAGGTCACTGTCATCCCAGCGTAATGTAAGATGCCCAGAGCCAATTCATAACAGAATGTGCCCCGCTATGATAGTATGAGTAAATATGTAGGTAAGTCTGATCCGTGGTATCTGGTAGATCGTTCAACCCGACTTGTACCTGAAACCCGAAATCAACAAGATTTCTTGACTGAGATGACAATAAAAAATGTCTATGGAATGCGTATACTTTAAGCGTAGGTTAGGCAAAACCATGAGTTTGCTCAGACCACAACTGCAAGGAAATGTAAGTTTTCACGTACAAGTCGCATTACAAAATAGCATGCGTTTCAGCAATCAATTTAGTCTAAAGGAATTCAAGGAAAATCGAGAGTTGGCATTTGTTTTAATAAATAGTTTTGAATAATTTTTAATGATGAAGTTTTCAATTAGTTTTACCGTTTTAGTGTATATCCTTACTAATCTAGCTGGAGCGGAAGTTCTTTCGTATAATAGTTATGATACGATATCAGTTGAAGGTAACATGGTATACATATTAAATTTGTAAAGAAATGTTTCGTACTTAATTTTTCATTTATGTTTCATTTAGCTGCTGATAGGGAAACAGACCAGCCTGATTTACCCTACTCACCACCACCTCGAGAAAAACGAGAAGAGAATGAAATGTGCAGGACTAGATCTGGCCTACCCGGAAAGTGTGAGGAAGTCCGTGATTGTTTCCCTCGTCTTTTTCCAGTAGATATTCAGGGAAATGATGCAGGCCCAGGCGGGGTTTATAATCCAAACCTGGCAAAATTTCTCATCGAAGCTAATGGGCTCTGCGGTGACGAAGATTCTGTTAATGCGACAATGGGTAAATATGAGATTTATTTAGAACATACATATAATTGTTTCTGACGTGCTGAGCTTAACATGTGCATTTTACAATAGGTAGTAAGAAGGTATGCTGCGCAGTGACAGATCCCACAGGAGATTTCCCATTGGATGACGATACCCTTTCTATAGACAGTGCTTATCTGAAGAAGCCCTGTGGAACCATCAAGATTAATAAGACTCGTCTACCTCATCCAGAAAAAATCGTGGGAGGGAGGCCCGCTGTAAATATTTTAAAAATTACAACAAATAAACTCTAATCTAATTTATTAATTTTATTTCAACAATACATCAACTCAGGTTTTGGGCGAGTTTCCATGGATGGTTGCCATGATTCGAAGAAATTCCCAATTTTGTGGAGCTTCTCTTATAGACAATAAGAACGTTTTGACCGCTGCTGTAAGCTAAAATTTAAACTCTACGGAAAAAATTATAATTTCATATTTCAAGTTATAATATTTTTCGTTTGATTTAACTGTTAACAGCATTGCGTAGAATTGTAAGTCATACTAAATTAAATGAATGGTGCATAGGTAGTTTTTTTTAAATCCTAAAAATCTGCAATTATGTAGCATGAACAAAAATGATGTGGCAGCTTTACGCCTAAGCATAGGAGACTTAGACTTGGGTTCGCAAACCGAAACAACTCATGTCGTTAGAAAGGCCAAAAGAGTACTTTATCATAAGGGCTTCACAATGAAAAATCTTGTAAGATATTAAATTGATTTTTAATACTACATACTTTTACGTATTTACTGTCTTATAGTAGTTTTGCTTTGATAATTTCAGGCCCACGATGTATGATTAATAGGCAACTTACTCAAATCAATTTTTAAAAAAAAATACAATCATTTATTAATTGAGTATACATTTGAATTAATTAATTTCCCATGACTACTCAGATTGCTCTAATTCATCTTGACAAACCAGTAGAATTCTCAAGTACCATACAACCAGTCTGTCTACATCCAGGAAACCCTCCATACGACAGTGGCAAAGAGGAGGGAGATGTAAGCGGCTGGGGTACTACTAGTTCAGGGGGTAGTCAAAGTACTAAACTCTTGGCGGTTACACTTCGCGTGATTACTCAAAAGGAGTGTAATGATGAGTATGCCAAGGCCAATAAAAAAGTGGGCCCTGGTATGGTCTGCGCTGGCTCTCCCGGAAAAGATTCTTGTCAAGTGAGATTTAAATTTAATTTCTATAGTCTTCACCCTTTACAATTTAATTGGATTAAAAAAACAATTTAATTTTTTTTTCAGGGGGACTCAGGTGAATAATTATCAGTCTTGAGTGAATTATAATCAGATTCGACTGAATCATAATCAATTTTGATTGAATGATAATAAGTTGGATTGAATCATAATAAGTTGGATTGAATCATAATCAGTTTTGATTGAATCATAATCAGGTGGCCCCCTTGTCACGGATTCGAGAGGACAAGCAAAGCAAATAGGTAGCTTATTTATTTAATTACGCCATGTCTATACTCTGATGAATATCGTTTTAAATTTAGGTATTGTCTCATGGGGAATTGGTTGTGCGAGCTACCCAGGAGGTAACTATTTAGGCAGAACTTAAACTCTAACCAGCTTGAACTAGTTTCAGGTTAAGTAAATTGAAAAAAATGTTCTCCTTTTTTCATTTCAGTTTACACAAGGGTGGATAAGTATCAAAAATGGATTAATAAAAACAAGCTTAACTAAGAATGTCCATGAGGCTTTAAAAATCTACATTTTATGATATAAATTATCAGTATATTGTTGGCAAGAATAAAGCTTTAATATATTTTAACTATATTACACTTTTCATATCTCTGGTTCATTATAACGATTGAAGAGCATCTTTCGTGACAGCACAAAGCAGAATGGAACCGGCTTTGAGTCGTTCGAGTCTTCGTGATTCAGCCACAGGTGGTCTGCAACAATCAAATCGGTAGTAAAAGTCAAGAAAAAAAGACTGAGATCAGCTTAACCGTAACAATGAAACCTTTCACAAAATCCCGGTACCTGAACTAAAGAGTTTAGCGTGTGCAAAAAATTATTGAAAATATTGCAAACTTTTATACTCCTTTGATGAAACATTGTCCTCGGGTCTGAAGACTGCCAAATTTATAACATAGTCTCATTCCATAACATTTTGTTGATTTTTAGCATCTTACAGACTGAAAACTCACAAATCTTTCAAGATTCAATACACTCTTGAACCTTACATGAGGTAAAATATGACATAATCAGAATCAATTCAATTCTAAAATTTCTTCGAGACATAAAAATTGTGACATGAAAGCAGGTGTACACACACTTGAAGCCAAACCCTAATTTTAAAACTGGAAAATGTAAAAGTCTTTGACTTTATTGCGTACCTTAGCCTACAAAGTTAAGCATTGCTTCTTATTTGTCCGTCCGTGCACAAATAACTTCGAGAAGCTTAAACAGATTGACTTCAAAATTGTGATTATTATATACAATTATAAAGATTGTGACATATACGCAAATCTATGCCTGAAGCTGTACGAATATTTTAAGAATTTGTTTCAAGTTTAAACTCTGTAATCTCTGTCAAAATCTCGTTTCAGCTACGTTTTTCACAGCTTTTAAGAGCTTTATTTTTAACAGTGTAAAACTATTAAAATTTAACATTTTAAAATTCTTCGTTTCGGAGAAATCCAGGTTCAGTCTAGAGTTAAGTCTCGACTTGAAATCAGGAGCGAAGAACAGAGCAACTTTGGCAGAATGAGAACCTGTGTGCATTTGACCGTTGCAAGCCTCTTACTTTTAGGCTACGCCGCGGCTGGAGCATGGGACGAAGACGAGGATGCCGTAGTTATTAACGGTCTGCTTAATATAGTCATAAGCGGAGCAATATTCTTTCGGAATTTAAAAAAATCAGCTCTTTTTTTAATTTCGTTTAGCGTTTCCTCCAAAATATAAGAGGGAAGTTGACACGCCCACGACAGTTGAGCCATTGGCTGGAGAAGAGGGAGATGCAGACTCGGTGTTGATTCGAAGTCCCAGGTGTCGCACTCCAAGAGGAGAGCTTGGAAGATGTACTTCTTTTAAGGAGTGTTACCCAGTGCTTTACTCATTCGATCCGGATGCTGGACAGCAGAATGAGACCTTGAACAATGGATTAGCCTACGAGTTATTACAAGCTTCGGGAGTATGTGGAGATGGAGTGTACAAATACGACGAGCCATCACGTAAATAGTAATTAATTTACCAAATATATAAAATTTTATTAATCATTTAAGTTTGGTTTCTTGTTTTTCTCCAGTATTTTATGACGTAGTCCTCTCCGAAGCTTTAGTTTGCTGTCGCCCACAATCGCGTACACCACCTCCTCTCCCTCCAAACAAGCCCCCGCCTACGGAGGAAGAGGAAGATGCGTCCTCTTCAAGAGCAGGATGTGGTCTCATTAAGATCGACCCGAATTCCTTACCCCAAGAAGTAGTTTCGAGGAATACTACAATAGCGGCCGATGGTAGTATTACAGATGAGGGTAGAATAGTCAATGGAAGAGAAGCAGTGCGAGGAGAATTTCCCTGGATTGTAACCAAATTATATTAAAAATAAACATCCTAAGGGGAAGTTAATCAGAACAAATCAATGAAAATAATTCTATAAATCCCAATAGGTCGCGTTAATGAGTTCCGGACGCCAATTTTGTGGTACACTATTATTCTCAGATAATTTCTAATTTTCTAGTAAAGTTAAAATTAAAAACTTATTGAATTCTTTTAGGTGGCTCAATCATTGACGGACAAACAGTGCTTACAGCTGCGGTAAATACACTATTTATGAGCTTAAATTTTTCGTTAATTTGGCCCATTATAATTAATTAAAATTATAAATTGCTCTACTCTTTGCAGCATTGCGTTCAACAGTAAGTTACCTTGGAAATCTAGAAATATATTTAAAATTACCAATTTATGGTTTAACGTTATTTAAAAAAAAATGAGATATTTTTTCCTACAGCATGAAAGAATCGGACGTTAGGAAACTCACAATCCAAATTGGGGACCATAACATTTACAGTTTGGAAACAAATATTCAAATTGTTAGTTATTTACGTATTTAATGGCAGTAAAATTGTAATATTTTCCCTAGAAACTGATGACGGTCCGCATGAAGTGAGGACTGCGTCAAGGATTTTATATCATCGTGGATTCAGTATGCAGCATCTTGTGAGTTGGTCGAGTAGACGAATTTCTTTAATTGGTATAATAATTATTCAGAGGAATTTAATGAGCTATTTTTTCAGAACCATGATGTCGCCTTAATTCATCTATCTTCTCCGGTGCGCTCTAGCAAATATATTCAGACCACTTGCATGCACAGTGGGCGGCCAAATTATGACAATCAGAATGCAGATGTTGCTGGTAAGACTCGGTCCATAGGTCGAAATAAGGCAAAAGAGTTCATTAGACAAAATTTTATACCGTTTAATTAACTTAAATTAGGATGGGGACAACTATAGGGATAACGGACCACAGCCACATACATTGCAAACCGTTAACGTAAGGGTTTGGACTCATGCCACGTGTAAACAACGTTACGCCTCTGTTCATCCGATCGGAGAAGGTATGGTTTGTGCTGGTGGAGATGGGAAGGACTCTTGCAGGTGATTTAAGATTAATTATATCTCCACTTAACATTTAAAATTAAATGGCTGCTTAAAATATATGGATTATGTGGTAGGGGTGATTCAGGAGGGTCCTTTGACGGTCGATTCAAGAAGTAAAGCTAAACAAATTGGAATAGTCTCATTTGGGGTAATTACATACTTAAGCAAGTAAACATTTGGCAAATATATCAAATAAAATATTTAAAGCCATTAATTTCGTCTTTGAATTATTAAAGGTGGGATGTGGAGATTACCCAGGTGTTTATACAAGGTGAGTTTCTCTAAAGTTACCCAATTTAATTTAATTTAAGTGGGAAAAATTTGAGCTTAAAAACTGTGATTTGTTTTCAGAGTCGACAAATACAGCGATTGGATTAACAAACACAGAAAGCAATCCTTATACGAATAAAATATTCATACTCAAATCATTTCTGATTTCCCCCCTGATTTTTAACTGTAACTGTCTCTTCTGGTGGAGGTATTCTTACAATCAATTTTAGTCATATTATTACATTCTGCGAAACAATTGATTACCCTGTAACTTATACAGATTGTAAATCTTGAAAAATGAAAATTTCGATTTGGTTAATAAACCATTATTCTTTTTACATATTCATTTTGTGATTCGTGATTTAAAATGGGCGAATGTTGTCTACGCGCAATATAAGTTTTATTTTGATACTTTTGATGTCAAGCATTTTTACAGTTAGAATAATAAAATGTCCCATCCCATTAAACACATCTATTTACATCCTGATTTTTGTCTAGGCCTAAGCCGGTTTTTATTCCTCATGCTGAGGCAGAAAAGCGAATTTTGCAGCTGCCTGGTCATACTTATCTCACGTCTACAATATCATATAAAAGACTGAAAGAATTGCATAAAAAACTACACGTGAACGATAATTTGGGTGAAGTAAAAAATACTCCTGAAAGGTGTAGAAAGGGTGGAGTTTTCAGGGCATTTATGGACATCGAACTCATTGATTTCATCAGTACAGTTTATTTACATTCCTCACGATGAAACATATAGTATAATTTAGTTGAAACATTATTAATATTAGAAAAGAAGACAAGGAATGAAAATAAGGCTGTGGTAGATGACGTCACTGAGATACAAGTACTTTAAAAAATGTATTTTCTCAGTACAGGACCAGTCACATAAATGTCTATTTTTAATGGTAAATCTGGCAAAAAATTTAGTCTTCTTTTGACGTCTTGATCTGACCACTTTTTTGTCTACTTACTATATGCATAAAGAATTGGGCACTGGTAATTCCAGATTCTTTAAACTTCGAATATATTTCCTTTTCAAAACATTTAATTCAATGCTGCAACTAATCATTCAGGCTGTATCATTCGCTTAAGCCTTTCTTCGAGTGTGATTTTGAACTGAAGCTGATGATGAGAAATCTAAGATTTTTCTTGACTTTCCTTATTCTGCTCCCTATTTGTTTTGGGGCAATTTGGAAAACAGAAGATGCCTACGTAATCGACGGTAACAGACAAATGGTCTTTATTTAATCTATTTCTTAATTATTAATGTAGTGATTATTTTGAACATGGGTCAGTTTTTGAATTCATTTATATTTTAGATCTACCAGATGAAGAAGTTGAATCGACTACTATTGAGCCGTCAAATTCCTGCATGTCTTCAAAAGGAGCAGCGGGTCTTTGTATGCCCATCCGGGAATGCAGTCCATTCTACGAGTTCTTTGCAAACTATGAAGATAAAAATATCGAAATTCTTGAAGGACTTGAGCGTTATCTCAACGGCTCGGATTTAGAAACCTGCATACCTCCCCCTCTATCTCCGGATGATGAGCAAATTAAAAGGAGCAATGCAAGCAGCGTCCAGGAGAATTACGTTTGCTGCACCTCAATTAAATACGGGAATGTGCAAAGTATTGCTTTTGAAGATTATCTTGCAAAAGACCCTCCCTCCAATGAGACCTTACCAGATATTCCACCAGCTCCTGCCGACACTTTAGAGCCTTGGAAGATTGTTAATGGAATGAATGCACAGCCGGGAGAATTTCCCTTCGCTGTAAAATTGTTTCTTCTTGTTTGTATATATGATAATTTATTTGATTACAGAATTTTCAAATATTTTTGAAGGTTGCTATCATGCAAAACGGTAGACAAGTATGTGGAGGATCCCTACTCGCTTCCAATTGGGTTCTTTCAGCGGCTCAGTAAAATGATCAGAAAATAGGAATGACTCCATTGAGAGAATTTATAAATTCCATTTCATAAATTTATTTTTTGATTTAGTTGTTTTGACCGTGCTTCACCTTCATCTGTCAGATCGCTCGTGATTAAGGTCGGAGATCACGACATCTCAAGGGGCGGAGAATCACAGCATCAGGATATAAAAGTTCATAAGTTATTTTTGCACCCAGGATTTTTTAGGCAGCAAGGATTTTTTGTAAGCCCCAACCTTAATCGAGTTTTTCTAGTAAGGTCAGTCTATTATAATAACTAAAAAGTAAGTTTGACCAATTTTTATAGAGAGATGACGTTGCGCTGGTTAAATTGCGAACACCTGTTAGTCAAACTTCAAATATTAAGACTATTCAGTTGCACTCAGGGACTCCAGATATTAGTACTTCCAATGTCCAAGGTGATTGCAAAGCAAATATGAAACACTTTCATGTAGTTAAAATGTCCCGTTAACGTTAAGGAAATATTTATTTTAGTGACCGTTTGTGGTTGGGGTAAAACATGTGGAGGAGCATGTCCTCAATCTTCAATTCTGAGGAAAACGACTGTCCGAATCGTGCCCAACGACTCTTGTAGTGCAAGATACGCCGGTACTGCTGCACCACCAATTACTCAGAACATGGTGTGCTCTGGCGGTGCAGGAGGTGATGCTTGCAATGGAGATTCGGGTAACAATTATTGATAAAATGAAAACTGGCTTTAAAGTTTAAGGGAGAATTCCAAACTCTAAGTACTGAAATACATTTATTACTTGAAGGTGGACCGCTGGTGAGTACAATTTAGAAAAAATTATGTACAAATAATTGAAATACAAGGGCAGATTTTATTGAACACTTGGAGTGACATTTTCAGGTGGTTTACTCTGGAGGACAGACCTATCAAGTTGGGTATGTTTGCCTTTAAATGCAAAATGAATATCGTAACCAATGAATTTATCATTAAATCACTCTTTAAATCATTTCCATAGAATCGTTTCATGGGGAATCGGCTGTGGTCAGGAAATAACAAATTAGGAAACTAAATTAATCATAAAAGGTCTGAAGTTTTTACTGTGTCATATTTCTGATTTAGGTCAGTACCCAGGAGTTTACACTCGAGTCAGCAATTTCAGGTACGGTATAAATATTTCGATTAGGCTAGACATCTTTTTCGATTTAGAATAATAAACTTTTCTGATTTTAGGAGATGGATTGCAAAGCATATGCAAAAATCTTGAAGGATTTTTGCAACAACGATGTTGTTGCTTATTCTCTTATTTATGTTAAGTTTTTAATTGGAAACATTAAAGTTTTATGTTGAATTGACTACACATCATACATATTTGCATTAGTGGTTATTGCCGTTGTGGGTTATATCAACTCACTGCCGGGAAAATTAAAATTCGACGTAATTGATTTTACTTGTAACAATTTATGCGTTTATTTAATTTTTTATCTTTATACTAGAAAAATATGGCACATATTTAGCCCAACTGGTTTTTGGCTTGCTTCATGCAAATTCCGGGATTTGGTTGTGAAAATACCAACCACGAAAAGCTACACGCTACTGGATTAAACGGAAATGATATGCAAAGTGGCTCTCTGTCCGACCGCAAATATTTTCAAGCTAGATACTCTGAGGTCAAACTATGTTTCAGCAGCAATTTTGGGTGTATAAAAAGCCTGCTCAAGTTATAATATTTTTATTATAATCGCAAGCATGGCCTTGCCAACAGTTCGCCTTGCACTATTGCTTATTCTAAGCATCCTTCCAGTCCATTCATTAGCTGAGCACAAACGTCGGCTAAATCTGAAAAATGCTTTTGGCAAGACACCCATCAGCATGTTGTCCCCAGGGAACAACGCCTTGATTAACGGAAACACTTATCGCTTTGTCTTATCCCCGACTACCGATAGGTCTGGGTATACACTTCATTCCACCGATATGCCAGGAGTTGGTCTCGCGGGCATTTGGCTGGGGGTTAGTAAGGAAGTGGAGGTAGACTTTACAGGAGGACCTAGTTACGTGTTTACTCCGCAACTAAATGGGTGTGGGATTTACACCTCGTATAACTCCCTCTCACGTAAAATCAAGGTGTTCCACCATCATCGCATTTTTTCTGGTACTGGACCAGGATGTGAAAAGATTGTGAAAGATAAAACGGGCAAGTATCTAGTGAAACAAAACGGAAAAACGCAGAGTTATGACAATGTCCTCTCTTGGGAGCAGTATGGTCTCGATGCTCAAGGAAACAGCATTGGTAATGCGATGTACATCGCGGAGAAAGCAAAGGGCATGAATTCTAGGGGAAACGAACATTTAAGAAACACGCAGACAACATACTTCCTTTCCAGGGATGAATATGGTGATTGGTATGAGAATGTCCAAACAATCACTCACGATCCACAAGCTGGGGGAAACAAAGGACTTACTGGGTTCAAATTGGTTTCTGCTGTGAGCTCCAAACTTCCCGGAGTTCCGCCACTGATTCAAAAGCCTCCAAAGGTTATGATAAAGCCTAGAAGACTCTCACTTTTCAATAGAAGGGGAGGATGACGACAACAACCGTTGAGGCTTTTAAACACTAGACATGTATAAAGAATGCCTCATTAATATGAATAAATTTTGTCGTATTTAAACTGCTTTATTTCTAACAAACAAAATTTTCCTTTGCAAAATTGAACTGATAATTTTGACATGATTTATACAAGTAAAACATTATTTTCATTCGGAAGCTGAAATGTTCCGGAGCTGAGCATTGTTTCAAGTGCTGACCACACTGATAACCTCATATTCGGGTGGTTCATCATCTTCCAGGCTCCTTGGTTGGTCTGTAGTTTCCTTCTTTTTAAGTCGCTGGAGTCTAGTGTGGCAACTGCAGCGAGCGTTGATTTTAAGTATGTTACTCATTCTCGCAAGATCGTCTAACGTCAGGTCTTGCCCAACCCTGACTGACAATTCGCCAAGTATTTTAAACTTGGTCTCATCTGCCTTCATATCCCGTTCATGTTGCAATTTTCTCTGGAGCATACTCTCCTCGTGGTCCCTTTGGTCACGCTGGTCCGCGTATTTTTTATCCGCTAGGGAGTTTTCTAGTTGAATCGTACATTGGCATTTTCGCGTTGGCTGTGGCTGTAATTGTAATATATACAAAAATACGCATTAATTGTTACAATGTCAATGTTATCTATCTTTTTTTCAAAATGTAACTAAAAATATTGTTGTAAAAAAATTAATGGAAGTAAAGATAGAGTTTACGATTTACCTCTGGAGACGAAGATTGTCCGCTTCCCATTTTGAACTATAGAAGATTACTGGTAATTGTTTGTGTTGCTTCAACGAGCAAGTCAACTATTCAAGACGAAGATTTTATGCTCATAATATTTTCTTGGTTAAAGTTATGTGATAACACTTGTTTGGTTAGGTTAACCTAACCAGGTTAACCTAACCTAACCTAACCAGACAAAATAATCATTTGTTTGTCACTTTGCCATATATAATATTATTATTTTTTATGTGACATCCGTTGAGACTATTGCGCATCATTATTTTTATAATGGCACTAAATGCATTAGACACTGCAGATGAAATGGAGTATGAGTCAAGAAGGTCAAGAAGTCTGCCCTGGGATTAACTTAATCACTCATGGTTATTCAAAGTCAAGAAATATTTGGTTGGGATCAGCACAAAAGTATCGAAGTAAGAGAGGAATTAAATTTAATTCAGTCGAATTGGACTTCGAGCTTACAGATAATTTTCTTTTCGATAACAAACATGAGCCAATTTGATCAACGTTAGAAGTACAAAAATACGTTATGCTTGGCAAGTAACTATCGTTTCATGAGACAGAGTTGATATCACATGACTATTTGTTTTCCAAATGTCAGCATTTTATTTCCTCGATTTCTTTTTAATATCTTGATTCATCTCAGAGAAGAAAATTTTTAATTATTTGATTAGTTAGAACGTTTGTTTCGCATTACCCTACGATGCCATTCAGAGCGTAGGAAACCAATGCAAAATTTAATTTCATGATGGGAGAGGTGCCTGAGATAAGAAGCTTCATCCTTAGATATTTCAATCTAATTTATCCCCGAGTCACTGTGTTTTTTCATTATTATCCTTTCAAAATGGGATTTTGGTATATATTTCACGCGTTTTCCTGGTAAGGTTATCTTAGCTGACATTAGAATTTCAAAATTTAAAATATAAAATCTTACTCAGTCATATATTTTTTTTCTAATTCACAGGTTGTACAGATTCCTTGGGAAACTTTTTTGCAGGGNTTCCTTGGGAAACTTTTTTGCAGGGACCAAGCAAAATTGGGTACTTGCTTGAACTGCCAGATTAAACCTGCATATGGCTCTAATGACACTTCTAATTCAAATCGTGCAATGGAAACTCCTAGTGAAAGTGTACCTTGCAGTTGTCCGTGTTCTTGTCACTCCCATCAAAATGAAGTTCAGTGTGAACATGAGCAAGCCAGTACATCAGAACATATCTGTTTCAAATTGCAGCAAATGGAGATTGAAAACGAGCAAAAGCAACGAGAGCGCAATGATGCTTTAAGAAAATTAGAAGAAGAAAATATGGAAAAAAGAAATCAGTATTATCAAGAAAAGATTTCCCCAATTTTAGGTCGCATCTCACAAGTAGCTTTAGTCAAAATGAAGTTCAGTGTGAACATGAGCAAGCCAGTACATCAGAACATATCCGTTTCAAATTGCAGCAAATGGAGATTGAAAACGAGCGAAAGCAACGAGAGCGCGATGATGCTTTAAGAAAATTAGAAGAAGAAAATATTGCAAAAAGAAATCAGCATTATCAAGAAAAGATTTCCCCAATTTTAGATCGCGTCTCACAAGTAGCTTTAGCAAGAAAACAAGAGTTTGAATCTTGGATGTCCCAACCAGATTAAGTAATGTTTTCAATACTACATAATTTCACAAGATTATGCATTTTATTATGTCACCATGGATTCACAATAATAATATTTACCAACTGAAACAAAAAATTGTAAGAATAGTATTTTCCTTCAATCAGGCAGAGTAGAATTTTCCAGGAGCATTGCGATACATAAATGAAGATCTCAAACTATTCTTAGTGTTTTGAGAAATTCGACGGTTTATTTTAATTAATATACTTTAACGTAATATAATTAACGTAACATTGTTTATGTTAATTGTATAGATATAATTGCGTTCAAGCCTTGCAGAATTTAGGCTCAGTATTGGCCATCTTAAAATTGATCCATTGGAGAACTTCTGTAGAATCAATTTGCAAATTTAATTAAAAGTAAATCAATATAATTAAGATTCGAAAATTTAAGAAGTATAACCCATAATTCAATTAACCTTGAACATTTGTATATAAGCCGAGAAGTCCTAAATTAAATTGATTACGTTAATCAGAAAATAATGTGAATAATAGATCTATTTTGTCACGTCTTAACCTTTTCTCGCGCATCCTATTCCGCTGCTTACAATACCAGACAACAGGTATTGGTCTTGCTCAGGGTTGGAGGGGTATATCAATGGACCACCTAATTGTTAATTAGCTTATTACTTTGATTTTAAAACTCATTGACAAATCGCCTTACCTGAGTCTCCTTGGCAAGCATCTTCTCCACCTTGCAGTTTTCCAAAGCAAAGATGTCTCAAAGAAGCATCAAATTTTGCTTGGCATTGCCCGGGGGGAACTTCAAGCTTCTGTAGGAGTTTCGAACCAGCTGGATCATCCTCACCACGAAACCCATAACCTGCAACCGTGTGCGGCACGTTTAACGGAAAATTCATATACTCTCCAAGAGTTGGAAGACAAATTGGCGTAGTCTCAGAACTGGTAATGTCAACTGGTTCTGCTAGTGTTATAACAGCAACGTCCCAGTCATAACTGAAAAAAATTAGTACGCGTTAATACTAAGCCAGATTAACTTCTGATTTTAACTTGGAGGTTACCAACCCTGCTCCATCAGTATAAAGAGGGTGAATATCGATTTTCTGTACTTCTCTCCGAACAGATCCTTCTTCTTCATCTGTAGGCACCGGGAGGTCATATCCATGTACTTTTTCTCGATATTTTGCTTCGTCACCACGGCTGCCAAAAATAATCAAGTTTTGAAATACTCCGCATATATTTTACACTTTAAAATCAACTGACCGAATGTGGGAAGACTTACTCTTCTTCAGCAGGAAGAAAACCCATTACGTTTGTGTGGAAAACGATGTTAATGTCTTCAGGCTCGAGAACCTAAAATGAATAATGCGTAAAAATCGTATAAAAATTTCGCTCTCCAAAGTCAGGCCTTAATTTGAGTGAAGCAATCATTAAATTGACTTAACTTCCATGAATAGATACAATGTGACGCAGTGACAACATGTCTGTCGGAAATAAGAGTGGAACCGCATACCGGTTTTCTTGTGATTCCTTTTAAAAATGAGAGAAAATGAGACAATGAGTCCACAAAAAATATAAATTTTATGGTTAAACTAGTGTAATGTTAATTTGAGCGACTTACCAGGAATGTAATCTTAAAAGGAAATTTCAAATCAATTTATAAATTAATACCGAAGCAAGTCAATCAATCGTCGTTTCATTATTCTAATACCTTCATAAATACTACTTAAGGTCATTACTCCCAACCATGGAAACTCAAAGGGTTCCGAGTCTTCACCCCCTACCACTCTTCCTTGTTGTCGATGCTTCCGGTTTTTTCCGCATGCTGCAAAGTGCGAAATATTAAATAACACTGATTAATTTAGGGTGCAAAATACTATCGGTTCAGGCAAAATTGCAGTTTTTTAAATTAATTAAATTAACGTAATAATTATAAATAGAAAAACTAACTGCATGAGGAATCCGTGTTGGGAGGCTTATACAAAATATACTTTTTGAGTTGTTTAGCTATTTGAAAATACAAAACGTCTTTTTATTTACTTTTTCCAGTAAATCAATTGCTTATTATTAAAAAAATCAATCGCAAAGATAACCGACGTTTTCGGACTTTATTTGTAGCGAAATGCTCTTCTCGTAAATCTTCCATGCAGAAAGCAGCGCACGCCGAGTCACCAGCGGATCCCTTGTATGTAAAGTAGATGTCATTCCCTCCATTCCTAGCTATACGGGGGACTCCATCAAAGAATATATTTCCACAGCCCTTTATAAAACCTACGGTCCCATCAAACAACCCGATATAACCCTCCTTACAACTGGAGGGCTGTAGCGCCATATTTTGGCAGAGAATGGATACGGTACAATTTTCTGCTCGGGATCCCTCCAAACCGTAACCAAAATTCATAAAATGACTTTCCAGAAACCTGGAGGAAAAAAATAAATTCAACTGGACTCACAATGAAAGCTTGGCTACATTCTTCACCCGGAGAATCCAATTTGAAGCTTAGGTGTCCTCGGGAGGTTATACTATGGTAAGATCCACATTCCACTGAATAACCATAGAGATTCAGTAGATACAAACAATGGATACCTTTTTATTATAAAGTTGGTACTTACGTCTTGCCCGACTTCCACTAAATAGATCTGCAGGAAGTGGTCGCCGCTTATGATAGGACGGTGAACGCCGCCCCTGTATTCCCATCCCTCTTTTTTCCCGACGCTCAAAAAAGTTGTAAATTTTTTCTTTCGTACTTCTACCTTTTGGCCTTCTCGCTGATGTCTGGGAAAATGAATTAGCGTTTAAAATTTACAAGTTTTATCGAAATTAAAAAAAAGCAGTTGTCGAAACATTTACCTGATCTATGAGGGCGAAACTGAGAATTATAAAAATATTTAAGATAAAAACTAGGTTGTAAAATGTTTTCATTTTGAAGTATTCGGATGCCAGAAATGGGTTAAAACAATTCAGCGAAATTTTGTTAACCTTACTTCATTATGTAAGAAGCCAAGTATTTAATTCATAGAGTACATTTTATAGAATAATTACTTAGTTGAGTTGTGATTAAGCAGATTCTGGTAATTATGCACTTCCGTTTCCGTGTATAATTTTATAGCAACTCGAAGCATTGTGATC